>PVJD01003485.1:0-161465 GCA_004026545.1 Mormoops blainvillei | reverse complement strand
GTAAATAACACTGCTGTGAACATTGGGGTGCATAGGTTCCTTTGAATTGGTGTTTTAGGATTCTTAGGGTATAATCCCAGCAGTGGAATCACTGGATCAAAAGGCAGTTCCAGTTTTATGAACTAGCAGCTTATTCAAAGAAATGTTTTTATACTTCCTTTCCTAAAATTAGAACTTTTACAATCCAAGTAATTCCATTTGTAAATATTGGGGGTTCACGAATTAGGGCCTTGCGAGGGACTGGGCACCCTTAGAGCAGCTCAGTTCAGCTTCCGAGATGCCCAAAAAGGAGCTCCACAGGCACGGGACTGGATCCCACCCCAGCCCTTGAAGAGTGATGGGGCTGCAGGATGGCACCTTGGTGTCCCTCGGCTCTAACTCACCTTTCCGGTTGTTCTGCGTAAAACTCCTACTCATTCCGACAATTCTGGCAAAGTCCAGTTGAGGCCACAGGGCCCACCCACAACTCTGGATGAAAGAGGGTAGGGACTTCCTGGAAAAATTAAACATTCCTTGTGACAATCATCAGGAAAGGAGCAGTCCCCAAAACTAGGACAAGGACAGTCAGTGGGCACTACTGGCAAGGCCAGGCCTCCTGGTCTCCGAGCTGCACTCACTCTGGTCTGTGAACTGGAGCCCGCAGGACCACCACCACGTTCTGCCCCAGGACCCTTGTTTCAGACCCTTCCACATTACTCCTGAACGAGGTTACACATTCTGTCCCAGAGAAAATGGGCAGAAGTGCACAAGGAGCTCATCACACAACCTTAAAATCGTGTCCCATTCCCAGACCACACACCTTTGGTGCTCTAGGAACGAACGCGTTTTTTAAATGCAGTAATTATTTTGTGACAGGCACAATTATATTGCTTTGTATCTGTGCAGGCATGATAAATTTGTTCATTTGCTACACTGTGAACATTTAAAACATGGCAATATTTTTGTAACTGCTGTGCAGTTTTCTTCATTTTCTAGTGTATGGGGTGAAAAAATAAGTAAATAAGGAATTAGCCCTGGCCTTTTTCAGCCTCAGAGAGGCCTGCTTGGCCTAGATGTCTAGGTCCCCTCGGTGGAGGGGCCTGGCTTCCCCATGCGTGATCTCTGGGTCAGCAGGTCTGAATCACCTGGAACTGGTCCAAAAAGCAGGGTCTACCTTTCAACAGGGTCGCCGGGTGATTTCCAAGCACACTCTGAGGGTCTGAGAAGCACAGCTCCGGGGAGCAGAGTAGAGCCACCAGGAGGTTGACGTGTGACCTCAGCCCTCTGCTGTCTGCCCCGAGTGCCCTGTGTCAGCACCGCTCTGCTCAGCCCCTCTGCAGCCCACCCAGCTCCCGCAGAGGAAGGTGAAGGTCATGGAGCACTAGGCTCCCACGTCCAGCCACTCCTCGTGTCATTTCCAAAAAGAAAAAAAAGTACTCACTTATCACCATCACATTTAAAATTTTGTTACTAAAAAATGTTAAGGAAATTTATTTTTTTCATTTTGTAGGTCAATTTCATAGAGACAAAGTAGAAGGCTGGTTGTCAGGGGTTGGGGGGAAGGGGGTGGGTGAATAGAGTTGCTTAATGGGGACAGAGGTCCGGTTTTGCAAGATGAAGAGAGCTCTAGAGATGGCGTGGCAATGGTCGCACAACACCATGCATGCATTGTGCTTAACACTGCTGTGCTGTGCGATTTAAAATGGTTAAGGGGCCGAACTTTGGGATGTATATTTTACCACAATAAAAAGGAATATTAAGGAGGTACGATCAATGGGGCTCACTGGCTTGGGCACAGGTGGGGTCAGGACAGAGAGGGAGGCTGCTGCACGGCCCAGGCCCAGGGGCCCATCAGCACCTTGGCCCATCCTGAGTCAGCCCGAGCCTTCACCTTGTCCCCCCAAAGGCAGACTGCCAGCGCTTAGACAGACTCCACCTGCTAACGAACACATCACCGCAGAAGTTCTGCCTGCCCAGGAAAGTGGTAAGTGCCCCGGGACAGTGACGGAAGAGCGACACCTCTCCGGGCACTAGGTCAGGGCACCTCCGCAGCCTGGGGCCAAGCCATGAGCCATCGCAGCCAGAGGCCCTCTGCCGTCTGAGACTTTGAGTAGGCGCAGCCTCCTTCAAGAATGTGTCACACCCTGACCAGTGTGGCTCAGCTGGTTGGGTATCATCCTGTAAAGTGAAAGGTAGCCGGTTCGATTCCCAGTCTGGGCACGTGCCTGGGTTGCAGGTTTGGTCCCCAGTCGGGGGGCGCATTCAAGAGGCAACCCATCGGTGTTTCTCGCAGTAATGTTTCTCTCCATCTCTTTCTCCCTCCCTTTCCCCTCTCTCTAAAAATAAATAAATGAAATCTTTAAAAAGAAAAAAAATGTGTCAGGTCTTGGGGGACGGGGGCGGGCAATGTGCAACAGGGAGGCTGGAGGCAGCCCTAGGGCACCTGGGACCAGCCTTCAGGCCGGGCTCAGCTGAGTCTGCTGCTCCCAACTGGCGGGGGCCTCTCTGGGTGGTGATGGGCAGTGGGGAGGGGGCTGGGGGAAGGCTGAGGGGCAAGGACTACCTGGCCACTTGTGGGGTGGGATCAAGGACCGACACGGCCCTTCCTTGGGGGACAAGGC
The DNA here is from genome assembly GCA_004026545.1 of Mormoops blainvillei. Taxonomy (NCBI): domain Eukaryota; kingdom Metazoa; phylum Chordata; class Mammalia; order Chiroptera; family Mormoopidae; genus Mormoops; species Mormoops blainvillei. The sequence goes on along the minus strand of PVJD01003485.1, from coordinate 158,865 downwards.
CATGAAGCAAAGCCAAACTGAGGGCCCATCCACACCTCTGACCTGCACTGCCAGCTACCGGGGTCAGGGAGGGCGCGTCCAGGGCAGGTGGGTCCGATTCAGGCCAGAGGAGGCCTCACTAGTGGGCTCCTGGGCCCCTGCGTCAGGGCCGTAGGTAGGAGCTCACCAATCCCAAGGCCAGAGCTGCAGGTGTCCCGTTTCCTCCCTTTGTGCTCAGTGTCTCTTGTTCCACATGTTCCTCCAAGGCCATCCTTGAACAAAAGCCACCCTGAAATGGGAGCCAGAGGAAAGGGAGACCTGCCGTCACAACAAGGACAGGGAAGGGGTTTACTGAGGCCTGAGAGGCAGGGCTGGGAGGGGCCCTCGGGCGTGGGGAGGCACTGGCGGGGGTGGGTGGGGACCAGGTTATGGGCCTTTGGCTCCCGTTAACAGTAACTGGTGCCGCCTTCCAGGGTTTCTGAGGGGAGTGGACACAGGAGCGCGCGGTGAGTGCTCTGTAGACCATACTGTCGTGCTTTTGGAGCCTGAGGTGGGGGAAAGAGGCAGGGCCCCCAGGCAAGGAATTTGGGGGCTCTGCTGCTCAGGCATCTAGACAGTCTTCTCCGTAGGCTCACTCGGCTACAGAGACAGCCCTTTCATGTCCCTCGTAGGGTCAGGGGGCAAGATCCCGTTCCAAAAATCAGAGGACGAAACACAGTCGCAGTTTGTTCTTGTGTCCCAAGCTCCTGGCCCTCATTGGTCTCCTGAGCGCTCAGCCTTCTCCCCCCCAGTATTTCCTGTGTGGAATGGGCCATCATTAAACAACTTATTTGCCTGGTTTTCTGAGAAAATAAGAGATGGAAACGTCCTTGAATATCACTCACTTTCTGCAGCCCTTGTGGTTCAAAGGGAGCCCGACAGGCTGGGGGACTCAGGCCAGGCAGCAGCCCCGAGTCCCACTGAACGGGGGACTGCCGCTCCCCGGGACGCCAGACTCGCTGGGAAATCTGTCCTTTCACAGAGACAATTTGCCGAGCAGGCAAGTCCTCCAGTCCTTTTTCTTTGCCTTAAAAACTCCCAGTCAAGTGTTAAGACACTTCCGGTGACTTCTTTTCCCGGACACGAGCAATATGCCCGCCCCTGCCTTCCAGGCCAGCAGGCCGCCAGCTTCAGCACCACTGCGCTGGGCTCCACGCCTGCCTGTCTGCACCCGGCTGTGGGCCACTCCTGGGGCGTCGGACCTTGGAGTGCAGGTGGAGGGTCAAGCTTGCTGTTGAAAAGGTATCGTTTCTTGCTTCTAGGACATGAAAACCCTGCGGCCCTTACTATGCATTCTCAAGGGCAGGAACCAAGGACACCGTGATGACTGCTGAAGGTCGGGGCCTCACAGCCAGCTCGGCAGTCCAGGGCCACCCGGAGCTCTCAGAGCAGCAGGCTGGGGGAGCCTGACGAAGCAGGAGAGGCCAGAGGTAGATGTTTCCCGTCAGAGCTGGCATCTTAGGGAGGGCGCTGCCTTCGGGAAGACGCCTGCTAAGGCCCTTGGGTGGAAGGAGGCAGAGGGGCCAGCGATGGCTTAGGCCACAAAGCAGATGGCAGAGTCTGAAAAAGGAGATTTCTTTAGAAGCGGTGGAAGGACGGCTGAGGAGAGGCAGGAGGGGCGGCAGGCCAGCAGGCCAGCGAACAGGAAACTTGAGTGAAGAGCAGCCAGAGGGGCGGCCGGGGAGGAGGGAGAGGCCACTTAAGAACTAGGATGTTTACGTTCGTAACCGCATAGATGTCATCTAAACCTCTGGGTTCCCATGACCCCAGCATCGTGTGCATGTGCGTGTGTGTGTGTGTGTGTGTGTGTGTGTGTGTGTGTATGTGTGAAGGCAAAAGGGTTTCACTCCTGGGCCTGGAAGGAGGGGCTCAGAGTTAGAGGCCCATGGACACGTGGGCTCCCTCTACTCCCCAGGCTTCCAGAAATTGTAATTCTAAAGCAATGATCCCCTCTCCAGCTGCAATTTATAACCAACCACCCAAGAGGCAAATTTTAAAACCCAGTGCCAGGCACCCCTTCCCCTCCCCAGATCCTGGCCTCACCCGCGTGATGGTGGGAGCAGGCCTTCGTGCCGTTTTAAAAAGGTGCAGAAGGGGTGAGGACTGCTGGTCCATGGGAGCGAATCAGGAAGGAGGGGAGACCGTTCAGTGAGGCCCCCGAACGGGGGTGGAAAGCAGGGACACTCAGCCTAGGGATCAGGGAGGTAGAGAGCCGGACCTTCTGGGGACACGTAGAGACCGGGAGACGCAGCACTCCCAAATACTAATAATTGCCAATATGCCTGAGCACAAGCCCTTTGCCCGGCACTGCTCCTGGGGCCTCAAGTGCTGACTCATTGAAGCTTCACAGCATCTTGTAAAGTAGCTGCTTGCCCATCTGGCTGAACAGATCCTGCCGTCTGTTGCTGCTACTGCTCTGGGCTTGGTATCAGCTTTTCTGTGGCCTTAAAATGATTGTAATGCTCGAGTCTGTATTTTAGCTTGTGGAAATGAGAAAAAATCTTGGTTACCTAACTTAATAAATCTAGTGTTGTTCACTCCGAATTATGTATGCACAGGTCGTAGACACCCCAATACGGAAGCTACATCAGGGAACCACCAAACCTAGGAATTGCCAAGGACTCCAGGGGAGAGAAGTGAATGGTTTGAATTCAGTTCCTCTCCCCCACCTCAAAGACTTGGATTCTAGGCTGCACTTACAAGTCTAGATTTTAAACTCCCTGGTGATGCTGACACGCCAGGGCTTGGGGGTCCCTGGCCTGAATGGCCCATAAAGTGGAAGTGAGGCCCTTAGTTGGCTTTACTTCCCTGTAGAAAAGCAGATGCTGAATTCCAGTCCTGGCTCTGCCTGAATTGCGTGGAAGTGCTGACGCAGTCCCTGGCGTCCCAGGACTTCTTGTCTGTGAAATAAAAGAATTGCACAGAGTAATCTCCAACCCTTTCTTTTTATGAATTTATCTTAATCTATGAGAACCAAATTCCTTATCACTAATGAGGATAAAGATATTCTAAAAGAATGGAGATAATTCCCCAGAGAGGAGTTGTCCTATTTTTAGTACCTCTTCCTGATTCTGCTAAGGAATCTGGGGAAGATATACCCAGCTCCCTCATCTTCCTTCCCTTCCCACCAGAGGGACCTGTGTGACACTGACCACTGGCCCAGGACCTTTCACTCATCGCCCAGCTCCCAGAAACTTCTGCTCTGACTCTCCTGCTTGTCCTTTCCCTGGAAACCCCGGAATTACAGTTTTGAAACCTGACTGGATCACGCAGAAGCTTTTATAAAATGCAGATACTTGCCCCTCACCCCCGGCCCCGACAATGAGTCAAAATCTTGGCAGAGGTTTAGGCACCTGCACCTTTAATACTCCCTGGACGACTGTGATACACGAGACAGCTGGAGCCAGCTCCCCAGAGCTGGTCTGAAAGCAGGGAAGACTGGCTCCTAGATAGCTCTTTACCCAAGTACAGGGAGCAAAAGTATAGGGTCGAATTTGCTATACTGCCACGTCTTCTCTGCCTAGGCCCACATGCCAGCATTTTTGATGCCCCAGAGCAGTATGCAGAAGACTAAGCAGAAGTGAAATGAAAAAGCCAGGCTCACTGACACCACCACACACCCACTGGTTGACCTGAATCAAGTCTCCTGAGATTCGGTCTTCTCCTTTGCAAAGTGAGGCCAGCATTTCCCACCGACGTTTCAGTGTCGTTAGGTGGATCGAAAGGGATTAGTATGTGAACTGGTTTTGTAAACTATAAAGTACTATACAAATTAAATGCTTTAAGCACTTTGCATGTAAGAGCTCACATTTTCAACAGAAATGATGTCAGTTTGTCCCACAATTAACATATGGATCCAGTGCAATACCAATCTCAACCAAAATCCTTGCCAGCTTTTTGTAGAAATCAACAAGCTGATTCCCCAATTTGCATGGAAATGCAAAGAACCTGGAACAGTCAAAACAGTTTGATAAAGGCGTGCAAACTTGGAGGACCGCCCTGACAGGGTAGCTGCGTTGGTTAGAGAGTTGGCCCTATAACCAAGGTTGTGGGTTCAATCCCTGGTCAGGGCACATACAAGGATCAACCAACAGACGCATAAGTAAGTGGAGCAACAAACCGATGTTTCACTCCCCATCTCTCCCTCTCTGTCAGTCCCTCTCATTCTCCCTCCCTCCCTCCCTGCCTTTCGCTCTAAAATCAATAAATAAAAACTAAAAAAATAAAAAACTTGGAGGACTCATACCCTCTGGTTACGAAGCAACAGTCATTAGGATATATCAGTGTAAATATAGGCAAGTAGTGCAATGAAATAGAGTCAATCCGCAAATAGATAGATCTCCATATGTATGGCCATTTGATTTTTAACAAACTGCCAAGGCAATTTAGTGGGAAAAAGATACTCTCTTAACGAACAGTGCTGGAACAACTGGGTAGCCATAGTCGATAGAGATACAGATATATGTGTAAGTATATATAATTTTACCTCATGCAATTTACAAAAATTAACTTGAAATGAAACATAGATGTAAATAAAAGAGAGGAAACTATAAAAAACTACAAGAAGAAAACACAGGAAAAAATCTTGGTGACCTTAGGCTTGTCAATGATTTATTAGACAAGACACAAAAAGCAAAAAATTGATAAATTATAGTTCATTAAAATTAAAACTTCTGCTCTTCTAAAGATATTGTTTTAAAAAAATAGAAAGTAAGCCACAGGCTGGGAGGAAGTATTTCTCAGACATGTGTATGACAAAGGTCTTATGTCCACGATATATGAACAATGTATATACAACTAAATAAAACAAACAAACAACTTTTTAAAAATTTGGGCAAAAGGTTTAAAATGCCTTTGCCAGTGAAGATATGTGTATGGCAAATGGATATATGAAAAGATACTAACACATTAGTCAGCGAGACAGCACTGCCCACCCACTAGAATAGACAGGATTGAAAGGACTGGCAAGGACATGGAGTGACTGGAACTCCTATGCACTGGTCAGAATGAAAAATGTTATGGTCACCTGGGAAAATAGTTTGCCGGTTTCTTAGAAAGTTAAACATACACTTACCATATCGTCTAGGAATGCCACTCCTACGATATAGCCACACAACTTGCACTCAAAAGTTCTCATTAGCTTTGTTTGTAACAGCCAGAAACTGGAAATACTGTAAATGCTCATCAAGCTGCTGATGGATAAACAAACTGTGGTACAGCCGTGCAATGAAACCCCGCATAGAAAGAAAAGGTTGGATTAGAGACACGCAAAAGCATGGCTAAATCGCTGCAATAGAGTACAACAGGGGACCTCCCCCAAAACACAGTTGTCTCCTGGAGGGCAGGCCCCTTGTAGTACAGGCTTCCCCAGCTAGGTGAGTGTTCTAGGAACCCACGAGTATCAATATACCACCTGGTGTGGTCATGAGAGGCTGCATTTGGCTTCAGCGAATTTTTTTTGGAGACTCAACACATTTGCACATTTCATGATGGGTGATTTACGAGTGCACATGCCCATGCCGTGCTGAGTGTTGAGCAGTTTTTGACCAAAAATGGTATGACCCCCATGCCTCACCCTCCCTATTCACTTGATCTCGCCCCTAGCGACTGCTTTTTTGTTTGTTTCCCTGAATGAAAAAAAGCCCTCAAAGGGAAACGTTTGCCAATGTGGAAGAGGTGAAAGAAAAAATGGCAGAAGCACTGAAAGGCATCAAAATGGACAAGTTCAAAAACTGTTTGGAGCAGTGGATAAAACGTCTCAATAGGTGCATTGCATCAAATGGAGGGTACTTCGAAGGTGACTCGAGTTTAAACACGTAAGAATAAATACACAATTTTTTATAAATAAATTTTGGGTTTTGTTTTGGTCCCCCCTTGTAATACTAAGTGAAAGAAGCCAGACACAAAGGTTATACACTTATATGATTTCATTTACATGAAATTCTACAAAAGGCAAATCAATAATGATAGAAAGCAAACCAGAGGTTGCCAAGGGTCCAAGGGTGGGAGGAGGGGACTGATTACAAAGGGGCCCGAGGGAGGTTTTGGAGAGACAGAAATATGCTATATCATGATTGTGGTCATGGTACTCAACTGTATACATTTGTCAAAACTCACTGAATTGTTCAATTAAAAATGGTGTGTTTCATTGTATGTAAATTATATTTCAGGTAAGCTGACCAAAAAAAAAGTCATTGATGCCTTCTGCCAGCCAGGCACTGCGCTGGCAGTATCAAGATGAATCAGACGTGGCCCCTGTCTGCAAGTGCTTGCAAGTAAAGAAAAATAAAGTGCAACAAAGCATTGAAAGTGCCATGATAGAGATCTGTGTGCAGAATAAAGAGATGGTGATTCTCACTAAGGACAGAAAGCAGACTACATGGTATTTGAGCCAAGTCTTCAAAGACAGGTAGCTATTTGCCAAGTAATAAAGGAGAAAAAAGCAATTCTAGGCAGCAAGAGCAGAAGAACAAAACCTCACAAGCTGAAAATGTTCCAGGAAATGCATGTGGTTGGCTGAAACATAAGGTTCCAGAAAAAGTCTGTCCGGAGAAGAAAACCTGGATGGATGGTAGCTGAGTTTGAAGCATCTCACATCACAAACTAAGGCACTCAGGTTTTATCCCTTAAACAAAGAGAAACCACTGAATAGCTGTAAGGTGTAATAAACATATTCGGTCTTGTGTTTTGTAAATATTACTCTGGAAGCAGAGAGGAAGACAGATTGGAGGGTGGTAGTAGCTGGATTGAAGTCTGCGAAACCGATGAAAAGACTGACAGTGATTCAAATAAGATAAGACATGAGCTTTGCTCTGTGGAATAAAGTGATGCAGAGGGAAGAGCTCTCACGGGCGTTGAGGGAGTATAACCAAACGGAACGTGTCTGAGGGCGCTGCAGAAAGGAACGACAAAGAATCAAAGATGACTCTTGGATTCTGGCTTGGGTGGCTGGGGCACCCGTGGCAACATTTGTCAATATTACGAATACAAAGGGGAACAAGTTTGGGAGGGAAAGATGAGTTCAGTTTAGGGCAGGTTGAGTTTTATATGATCCATTCTAGTGGAGTGTCTAAAGGCAACTGAATACCCAAGAGTAAAATTCAGAAGAGAGTTCTAGGCTAGATGCGTGGATCAAAGTCACCCACAGAGAGACAGCTGATGAAGCCAAAGAGTGGATACGGGTGATCACACAGCGTGACCAGGAGGGCATGTAGTTATGAAAGGGCCGAGCAGAGGACAGGAAGCCTTGCAAGAATCTGAGGAGCAATGGCCAAGGAGGTGGACATGAACCAGGAGAGCACAGTAGAAACAAACAAAGGAGCAAGGCAGTTTTTAGAGAAAGACATGGTCAACGCCATCAAATGCATATACGGGTCAAATGTAATGAAGGCAAGAAAGAGTCCATTGGAACGACCAAATGGGAGGTTGATGTTAGATTTCAAAGTAGTTGCTCTGCAGCTGTGGCGGCAGAGCCTGCCTGACGGCGGAAGGCCAGGCCACGCATGAGGTGGAAGAAAATGGAGACAGTGAGAAGGCCGTTTGGCAGTGAAATGGAAGAGGATGTTAGCGAGTAGGTAAAGAAAAAGGTTGTTTACAGTATAGAAGCGGCTCGACAAATTTACGGGCTATTGAGGAAAAGCCAGTGGAGAAGTTGAAAATATGAAGGAGTCACCCAATGAAGAAGACGGGACAGAAATAGGAAGAGCGCATCTTTCCCCCTGGGAATGCAGGGGGCAAGCAGAGGGCGAATAAAGAGGCAGGTAGTTTAGAAGGCTTGCGGGCAGGAAGTGGAGGGGATTCATGGCTGCAGACTCATCTCGCAATGGATTTGAGGAAAATGTGAAAGTTGGAATGCCTGTCACAAGGTTTTGAAGAGGGAGCTGACCTGTGAATTGGCGAAGGTGCCGAAGGTTGGACTCCATACGTGTTTAGTGTCATCTGTCTGTAGCGGTTCTGATTTTTCTGCATCAGCATTGAGCTGACTACGTGTGGCAACCAGAAAAGCGGATCGTTGGATTCATCCAAGATTTAGAGGTCACAAGGAGGATGTGGTAGAAGGCAATGTGGTGGTGACACGTAGAGATTTATTTATTTGTTTGTTTGTTTGTTTCCTCACCCAAGGACATTTTTTTCATTACCTTCAGAGAGGAAGGGAGACGGGGCTTAGAGGAGAAGGTAGGGAGAAGGAGCGGAAGAGAAACATTGATGTGAGAGAGAAACATCAATCGATTGTTCCTTTCCTACCTGCCCCAACCGGGCACCAAACTCGCAGCCTAAGCATGTGCCGTGACTGGAAATCAACCCTGTGAACTTTAGGTTTGCTGGACGATGCTCCAATCAACTGAGCCACACCAGCCAGGGCACTTAGATACTTATTAATAGAGGGAAGAAAGTGATGAATTCCAGGAATTAGGCAGGATGGAGAAAAAGTGGGGCCATGGTGGCAGAACTGATAGGAGAAATACAGAGATCAGAGGTTTAGGGGGTCTAGCTGAGAGGGCAAACTGATAAACTTATAGAACAGGATGATAGTACATTCTGGTCAAGAACAGGGGACTCGAGTCTAAGATTCAGAGAGAAGGCAGTTCTGGGTGACGCCAAGGTCCAGACTATGGCCATGGGGATATGAGCCTGAAGTGAAGGACAGGGAGGGTCACTGGTGCCCAGACTGCAACGTTGCCTGATGACATGGGTACAGAGGAGCATCATGGCCAAGGTGCCAGCGCCCTCCATGGGTGGGGCAAGGGAGGATAAGAAGGCCAGAAGATGTCGGCTGTGTATATGGTGAGTATGGCCTGGACCTCGAAGGAGAAGTTTGGACCAACCCAAGAAGATTGTGGGGTAACGGCCTAGAAGCCACAATGGGGAGCAAGGGCGCTGCTGCCACCTGAGGCTCTGAGGTGTTGAAAATGGGGTCTCTGCTTCAGAGAGAGGGAGGGGCTGTCTGGGGGCTTGGACAAGTTTTCTGTAAGGCTAATAGGTGGAAGAGGTTGAAGATAAGAGGATAACTGATCCAGGTGATAGCAGGGAGGGGAGCAGCTGCCGGGAAGCCAGGGATGAGAGGGCACCGAGCGGCGGAGGCAGCAAGGGCACCCAGAGGCCCACGTCGTGGCCGGTAGCTGAGGACGGCAGGACGCAGCACAGGCAGGGTTTGTCAGCCTCAGCATCCTGGGTAACCAAATGTGAAGACCTTCAGGGGTCCTAGGCCCAAACCGGGAGTGTGATGTGGAGTTTTGCTGATACCCTGCAGGAAAAAGAACAGGAGACTCCGCGGGGATCATGCCTGGAAAAACATTTCTGCCCCAGTGGTGGCAGAGATTCTGGGAGGCTGGCAGCTTGCTGGAAATAGCATTACTTACGGTTACTTGGAGGACAAAGATTCTACCTGTAGACTCTTTAAAGGGCAAAGATTATGCCTGAAGTTCCCTCAGTAGGTACTTGCTTAAATTGAAATGAAGAGTTGAGCTCATCTGTTACTCGTGGAATATAGAACTTCAGCACTGTAAGGTCCCACAGGAGAGAGTCAAATGCCTTTCCGTCATCTCCGTGCTCTGGGCCCCGTCCTCTGCTCCAGCTCGTGCCTCCGCTGCGCCAGGGACGCCCTCGGCCTCTGATGGTTGGACTGCATCAGGCTCGTCTGGTTCTCTCCGGGCTCCCTGCACACATGCTTCTCTCTTCTTGGAAGGAATCTTCCCACTTGTCTAGCTAACTCCTCCTCATTCCTCAAGCCTCAGGGCAAAGCCAGACTTTCCTTCTGTGTTAAGCTCTTTCTGGCTCCCCCAGGCCGACTTAGGGGCTCCTTCTGCTACATTCCTACGCTCTCTTGTACTTCCCATAAAGCACTAGTTTTATCACAGTAGAGTTTCTTGCTGTGATACTGTGATGTATAAGAAGCGCGTATTTGGTCATTCAGATGACTAGAATATATTCTGATACGTACTCGCTCTCTGTCCATGATTCCTGGCTCTCAGCTCCCAAGACCCCTGGAATTTCCTGGGTGATAACAACTATGGGATCATCTTTTGTTATAATATTTGGTTGTTCTCAGTTCCTGAAATTTCTTCAGAACCATAAAGGTAAAAATTAATTGCTGTAGCAAATTCATCAAACCCAAGAAGGGGGTTGTGGGAACCTGTGATTTATAGCCCATTGGTCAGGAGCATGGGTAACAGCCTGGGCTTGTGATTGGCATCTGAATTGGGGGCGTCTTGTGGGGTGGAGCCCTTCACCTATGGAATCTGACTCCAGGTAGATAGTGTCAGAATTGAGCCGAGTTCTGGATGCCCTGCTGGTGTCGGAGCATTGCGTGGTGGTATGGAAGCTTCCACACACACTTGGGAATCAGGTCCAGAAACCCATTACTTGCCTGTCTCTTAACTTGACTGAACTCTTGGAGGGTAAGGACTGTCTTTTCTTGTTGTATCCCCGGTTCCTAGAACAGTGACCGGAACATTATAGGTTCTCAAAAACTTGTTGATGAATGAAAGAGCGAATGAATGAACAAACGAGCAGGAGAATGAGAAGCAGAGAGGGATGCAGGGTCTCCATCTCGGGGTAAAGAATGCCCCTCATCACATGCACAGGCAGGCACTCTCTGTGTGTTGTTTGGTTTTAATCCTCACAGTAAGTCTGAGGGAGAGATTACTAGTTTATTATACAGGTAAGGAAACCAAGGTTCGGAGAAAAAAAAAGTGATTGCTACATAGGATCTCATTTACAGAACGGGGGGCTTTGATATCTGGTCTGCAAAGATCCCTGTCTATTCTGTGTCTTTACACTCAGCTTTTTTGAGCTTTAGGGTCCTGGTAAGTGATCAAATGCATGGATTCTGGAGCCAGACTCAAATTCCAGCTCTGTTATTTACTACCTACCATCCCCTTAAGTACCTTAAGGCAAGCTACTTAGCCGCTGAAAGCCTCAATCTTGTTATCTATAAAGTCGGGGTGATGACAGTGGTGGAGGCGTAAGCAACCCTGCTGCTCTGGAATTTAAATCAGACCGCACATACGAAGCCCTTGGCACAGAACCGGGCACACGGTAGAGTCCCAGTACATATTAACTATCACTTTTATTGTTGTTGTTTTTTTAAGATTCAGAAATTCTCTTACAGACTAGATCTATTCAAATCCTGAATGCAGATTTGCACTACTCAATAAACCAGGACACCAAAGATTAGTTCACAATACGGAGGCCAAGCAGATCAGACACCATGTTCCCCCGCTGCCTGGGGCAGGTCCCAGGGATGTACTGAGAAATTCTCATTACCATCCCCCTTCGCATTGTTTAAGATTCTGTTATGACTACTAGTCCTCTCTTTGCGAATGTCATTTTTGCTTCTTTTCATAGCATGTCACTTTCCAAGTAATTTCCTTTGAGCTATGATAGTGAAAGTCTCCTTAATTTAAACTTTCAATCAAAGAGGTTGACCCTTCCCTGACCCTTGAGTCTGAGATCTTGGACTCCGCCTGACTTTGAGAACTGACATCCCTCCCCTGTCTACTGAGGACACTGTTTATTCTCAAAGGAAAGAAAAGCAGGGTTTTATTTATGGGCCAGATGATGTATCTTATAGAGTTGCACAGAAATTCCTGCTGGAGATCTCAGCAGTAGAGTTGGGCCAAGCGCGTTAGTCAAAGACACTATTGATGCCAGGGAATAGAACCAAGTGTCCTCAGCTGCCCTGAGAATGTCTTTCCTGAGATATGTGGCTGGGAGTGGGCCGACATTTCTGGCATTTGCGACGGAGCCTGTGGGACTGGCGTCTTAAGTAAGGAAACAGCTGGCAGCTCTCTCCTCCAATCAAGCCTGAAATGTAAAATTCCTTTGTTTTCTACAGCCCGTGAAGGGAACCTGAGAGATATGACGGGGTTATTACAGAATGTTCTCAAATCGCACCTGGTTCCTGGCCCCCCAGCTGATCAGGACATTCTTTTCCATCCTTCGCTCTGCCTTTCTGTCTTTTTTTCTCTCTCCCACCCTTCCTTGCACCTTCTTTTCTTTCCTTGCATGTGCATGTGTGTGTGACACACACACAGAACACTTTAATAAAACCTATAATGAAAATTAGATATAATTAGGATAAAATGTTCTTTTATTATAAAACCTTTTAAAATTGAATAAAACCTCTGAAAGGTGAAGGAATATATTGTTGGAGTATCGGGAAAGAGCAGATCTCACACATCTTATTTGAAAGAAGAAATTTCAAATATGGCTTTAGGGTTACAGTCTCCGCAGAACCATGTTTCAAGTCTTAGTCCAGCATTCTGATCAAGCCGGACTGTTTATTTTCTCCTGGGTAAGAAAATGCAGAGTGTTCTATCTGAGAGTCACGTTCACGCAAACTTACATGCGCCTTTTTGTCCAGTTCTTCTTGTTTGGGACGGCCGAGCTACTCTCCTGGGTAATGGGATTGAGAGATTTTATACAACTCAGGGGTGACCACCGTAAGTCTCGGCACCGGCAGCGATGACGCTTCTAAAGCATCGAGCTCAGCACCCAAATTTGGACCATAACGCAATGAAGGCTTGGCCTTCTGGCTTCATTTAAAATTATTTTTTCCCCGATCCTGGCTGAGTGGCTCAGTTGGTTGGGGCATTGTCCCATCCACCCAAACAGTGTGGGTTCAATTCCCAACCTGGACACATACCTAGGTTGCAGGTTCAATACCTGGCCAGGGCACAAGCCTAGGTTGTGGCTTTGATCACCAGTCGGACACACATGAGAGGCAACCTATTGATGTTTCTCTCTCAAAGTCAATGCTTCTCTCTCTCTCTCTCTCCCTAAAAAAATTAATTAATAAACATATTTTTGAGTGAAGATTTTTTAAAAATTATTTTCCCCCAAGCATATTTTTATTAGTTTGACCTAATTTCTTTTGGTTGCTGAGATACAGAGTTGAAGCTTATTAGCTCAGTTAAGTCAGGTAGGTTAGAAGGTTCATGAACTCTTTCATCTGAGTCCGTGCAATGACCCTTCCAGCATCTTGTCCTCATGATCCCACAACCTCCAAAGCCTCAGTGCCCCTGCCGGGCGTGGCGATACCTGATCCTCGTGAAACCTTGGCACCGCGTCCCCTCCCTTCGGCCAGCCTCCCCCTCTCTACCTTAACCCAGTTGTCAGTCTCTCCCTCTCTCTTGCATTTATCCGCACAGCCTAGAAACTTGCTTGCCTTCCCCGCCTTAACAGTGAAGAGTTTACAGCTGGAGGTGAGAGGAGGTGGCTGATTTGTAGCATTTGTATAAACACTCCCATTGGGGGAATATTTCAACCCAATTTAACAAGAAGCTCACAGAATTCCTAGGAATTTAATAGCCAGCCCTCCCAAAGGGAGGTGAGCCCTAGTGCACCACTGCAGCCCTCCCCAGCTCTGCGCTCACGTGAGCTGTATCTTTCTCCTCTTGGTCGTGAAACTTCTCAAAGGAGCACTTCATCTACAGTCAGCGCTTTTCTTCCTAACTTTGGACTCTCCCTTCAGCCTTTGCCACCCAGGATTTACCTGTGCCAGATCGCTAGTAATTTCTATTGTTGTTACAAAAACTATCCATGTGAGATCCAAAAACAAACAAAAAAATCCATCAACAAAAATGAATAAGGTATAAAAGAGATACAGTCGATGAGCTTCGAACTGCAAACCTCCGGTCTCATGCCTTGTTTCCTTTAGCCTCTCTGCACCATTGGTCACTAGTGAGCTCCCCGTCTGCCAGGAGCTCCCCTCTCTTGGGCTTCCATGAGGCTTCACTCACTGTCTGTCTTTCAGTCCCTCTGCGGCTCCTGCTTCCTCTCCCACTTCCTCCCCCTCCACGCCCATGATGCCCATGACCCAGGGCTCTGACCTCAGCCCTCTTCTCTTCATCATCATCGCCATCATCCCCGGTGCTGGTGACTCACAGACAGATCTCCTACATGGGACCTCTCTTCGGAGCTCTAGTTCAGTGTCTAAGTTGCCTTCAGTTCCTTTCTTCCCAGAAGTCTGAATAGTTCAGAACAGACTTCACCAGTGTGACATTCACATCTTTTGTATTTCTCCTGTGTGTTCAAGGGACAACCATCCCTTCTGTCACTGAGGCTACAAATATACATAAGGGCTCTTCCGCGATTTTCACCTAGAGAGTCTACTTATTGAATCTCCCAGCTCCTTTTTATTCCATTTCACCACCATAGTTTAGACCATCATTACCTTTTGTCATAACTTTTAGTCTCTAGAATTGATAAAAACCCAGTTATAAGATTTATATTTATAAAGCAAAGCTTGATTAACCTCGCCTTTCCTCCTCAAATACCTTTCATTATACCTGAGGTTTAATCTCAGCGGCACCAGGGCCCTCAGTGACATGGCCCCTGGTTATCTCCCAACGTTTTCTCCTACTCTGGTTACTCGTCTGCCCCTGGACTGTGTCCATGTTGTCCCCTCCTCCTGTTTCTGCATCTCTAAATCTTCAAAGCCAAGTACCATACCACCTCTTCTATTATCTCTTTCCTGAACTCTCCTACCTATAAATAATTGCTCCTCCGTTTTCTGAACTCTCAATACTTTTCTTTTCCTCTCTTGTGACACATCACTTTCTGCCTTGCATTAGAGCAATTTGTGGAAGGAAGGAGGGAAACTAACATTTATTAGGCTAGTCATTGCATTAGGACTTTCTATTAGCTCCTTCAGTGTCTACGCAACCCTGGGAGGTGGATACGATCACCCCTTGTTACAGAAGAGGAAACAGTTGCTCAGGGTGGCACCATGAAATTGAGTTCTGGTGGAAGCTTGTCGGACTTCACATCTGTGCTGTTACTGCTGGGTCGTGTGTATGCTTTTATTGGTAACCTCCCTGACAGCAAGGACTGGATTTTCTTCATTTTCATATACCTCAAGATTCCTAGTGCCGGGCTTGACACCTGGCCAGGACTCTAAATGCTGGGGATGAAGGATGGATTGCTGGTCGGCCTGCCCCTTGCTCGTTCCCAGCTGTGCCTCCGCCGCCTGCAGCTGTGCATTCCGGAGCTACACATGCCATCAACATCTCGCCGCCTAGTCATGTTTAGATGCCTTTTTTCCTGCTCCCTGGGCTCTACTTATGTGTCTCTCTTTGATTGGCAAGCTTTGAAGGAGGCAGAGACTGAATTCGCGGTACTCTTTTGTTCGTATCCTGAGCATAACAATCAACAAATGATTTCTGGTGATGAAAACAAGTTGTTTTTCAAAGTAATTTTGTGCTGCTTTTTAGACCAATTCTGCTGGCATTTCCTCCGCTTAGTTTTAACAGATAGAAGTTGCGTGTGAAGTCCACTGTGACATCACCTCTGTTGTGAAAATTATGTACTCTCAAGACCCCCAGGCTGTTGTGACCCATTCTGCTCCTTCTGCACCCTCCCCCTCAACCCCACTCTGCCCCCTCCCCCTGCTAGTTGCCCAGAGCCCTCATCCTCCATGCGTCTGCGCAGGCGCAGGTGCGAGGCTTCCTCCAAGCCACACCCATGGTCCTGGCTCCCTCGCACCAAAGCATACCTGCTTTTGGTCTCTGCTGGATCTACTTAATTACTTTTATAAACTAACTGGGCCTAGAAAAGTACTCATGGAATCACTGCGTTAATTCCCTACCCCTTCTATTTGAGCAGTGGCTTTATGAAGTCATTTAATTGAAAAAGAAGCTGTAATGGTGGGAACTCAGGCACCACAATGTCCTCTTTACGAAGATACTTTAGGGCAAGGGGACCATCCTGAGGATCTTCCTATCACACCAGCTACCTGTGTGAACGACCCCATCCCCGCACCATCACCCGGTCCCACCTCCAGGCAACACACTTGCTTTGTAGCCAGCAAGTGATGATGAACCAGGCTCCCCTCACTGCTCACCATCTCTCCGATGCTCGACAGGACTCACAGACCAGGCCGATAAAACTTGTGACAAACAAAAAAGTGATTCCCCCAAGGGCGAGGGTGATAAACGACCCCTGTAGGGCTTCCCTCACCTGCCCAAGGGAGCCGTTGTCAAGGGCAGCCAGGGAGCCTCAAAGCCCAGCGGGGACTTCCCTTCTGCCCTTCTGACCTTGTGGAACTTGTGGAATCTTCTGATCCTTGTGGATCAGTGTTGCCTCTGACAGGATGTGATACTGACCTTGTCCTGTGTGCCACAGCTCTCCAGCGCTGAGACAGAGACGCTAGAGCGGCAGGGTGGAGAGGGAGGGCACTACCCCTTCCCTGTCCTGCAGGTGGTGGGATGAGCAGGACCCCGCACGTGCTTTTGCCTTTTCAAAAGGAGTAAAAAGTCTCTGACTCAGTTGGTGTCTCGCTTTGAAATTAGAAAATCCTTGTTTTGCCTCCAAATTCATGCATAAATCTCGCCAAGGCCTGGGATTCACGGTGGGTGGATTTCATGGGCATCGATGGCGCTGAGCAGCTGTTGTGGGATTTCTGGCTTTTGAATGCACACTCGTTCCAGGGAAGACCTCCCGGGACATCTAAGCCTTTGCATGCTTCCTCCTCTGCCTGCCCTCCCTGTCCCAACATGGAGGTCATTGTAGCTATTTCTGCAACTGTTCTGGCGTCGTTCAGCAAAAAAAGACATTGTCCCTTTTAATCCAGCATTAATGAGATGTATTCTAGTTTATCTACATATGCTTATCTGAATTTCAGTGTATGGTAGAATGAAATGTAACATTAAGAAGTAAAATCATTGTACTATGACTATGGATAAT
The DNA here is from genome assembly GCA_004026545.1 of Mormoops blainvillei. Taxonomy (NCBI): domain Eukaryota; kingdom Metazoa; phylum Chordata; class Mammalia; order Chiroptera; family Mormoopidae; genus Mormoops; species Mormoops blainvillei. The sequence continues at coordinate 142,161 of PVJD01003485.1, read as the reverse complement.
GTTATTATTGGCCTCTTTTTGGATACGGAAATCATTTCATTTGTGGAAAGATGATATATTGAAAAAGAGAGAGTGTGTGGCCCTGACAGAAGGGTTAGGAATTGATCAGATAAATGGCAGGTTATAGCTAGATAGATAGATATAGATATATAGAGATATAAAACTTTTATATATTATGTATGTACACGAATATATATAATTGTAGAGAGATGCTAATTCAGCTACTAAATGATAGGAGTTCAAAACTCCTTTCCTTTAGGGAGAAGGAAAACCGAGGCGAGGCCGTGAGACGGAGAAGGGAGCCAGGGGTCTGATCTCCTGTACCTTTAACCAGAACAACTGTTTGCCATGCGCTGGCTCCCAGCCCTGACACCGTGGACTCACCTAAATGTCTCACTAGCTCCAGAGGACAGCAGATGTTCGGGGCTGTCCCCAGCACCTGCAGAGACGGACCAAGGCCAAGGGTGTGCTCACCTACCCAGGCCACTCCAGTTTGGTGGGGAATCCCCCCTTAAAAACTCCAGGAGTGCAGCCTTTGGAAAAGTCTTGCACTTGTGCACTTGACCTTCCAGTTGCTGCACATGCAAAAAGTAATCCCCAAAAGCAAGAGCACCCTGGAACGTGAAGAACGGCAATCTTGACTGTGGGCAGTGTTAAGGAATGAGGAGCTCTGAAAGCTAACCTTGGTTTTTTATCCTCAACTGAGGACATTTTTAAAAATTGCTTTTTAGGGAGAAGAAAGGAGAGAGAGAAACATCAATGTGAGATAGAAGCATCGATGGTTTGCCTCCCATGTGCACCTGCATCTGGGAGTGAACCCACAACCTTTCAGTCACTGGACAACACCCCAACCAACTAAGCCACACTGGCCAGGGCAGAAACTTAACCTTTTAAACTCTTTAACATTTTGAACTACTTCTTGACCTCTAAGATTCATCATTATGGAAAAGCATAAATATGATCTTCACCTTCGAGGTAGTCAGTTGATCCAGATGCCAGTTTCAGGACCAGGGATCAACTTGCTGAGAATAAGATTCCTACCTCCCACTCCGAATTCTAATGTAGTAGGTTTGGAGTGGGCCCTGGCATCTGCAGTTAAATAGGCTGGTGTATAGCTATATCTGGGGACACTGGCCTGGTCTAAGTCCCCACAAGCATAGAAATCCCTTCCACAATACCCCTGAGCCAAAGAGTCTTAACAGCATTGTTTCTCTTACTGAGCTGAACTCTGCCACAGAAAAATGTTCACCCATCTGCTGGTTTACCTCTTGGCACAGCAGATCAAAGCCCTCTGGATTTGAGAGGTTGGGAGAACGGCCAGCACAGGGGAATTGGAGAGTTGTGAATAGGAGTGTGTGCGTGTGTGTGTGTGCCCCCATGTGTGCATGCTAGCATGTGTCGGGGGAACTGGTTGGAGCAGGCATGAGGCAGCAGGAAAGCTAACATTTAGAAATCAGTTTGGGGTCTGGCACATACGGGTCCAGCAGCCGTCGAGATCCAAGGAAGCAGAGATGGGTCAGGATGGCAAGGGCGGGTGTGCACAAGTAGAGCAGTGCCAATGCAAGACCGGCTTACGGAGAGGCTCCCTCTGCGATGGTGGAGGAGGAACAGAGTCTGATCATCAGAAAGGCAGACTGGAGGTGAGGGGGCACCAGCTGAAGTTAAGAAAACAGGTACAGGAAAACCTCCAACGGCCCAAGAGACTTGAGCAAAAGGAAGTCAGTCATCCCTTCTTGCAGCGGGGAAGGATAGGAGCTGCTGGCTTACCGTGCCAGACTGGAACGGGGCCTTTAGCACAGAGCTATAAAGCGATTTCTAGATCCCATTAATTCATGGGGTGAGGGTTGTCACCAGAATGGGCCCCTTCGTTCTGGGGGTGGGGGGAGGGCATGGAGAGGGAGAGTCTCATTCTCCTGTGCTGACGGGATGGAGCAGCCCCAGATCCTTGGATCTCCAGCTACCTCTCAGTTTTCAAGGACTCTGCCACCCTGTTGAGCATCTTCAGTTAATAAAGTACAATCTCCCAGGAGCGGTCTAACCAGTACAGAACAGGGTGGAACTAACACCGCTGTTCTGGATATCACGCTGCTATTATTGTAGCCCCCAAACTACGCATTCAGCCTGTAGCGGTCCTTTGCTAAGGTCGGTTTTCGTTGACCTTGCAGGCATCTAAACCGTCAGGAATGTGTTCAGATAACTTCTCTTAAAATCAGGTCAGAATACAAGTTGGAGACTACATTTTCCCTTATTCAATTGTGTCTTTTCATTTTCATATACCTTTTCTAGGTTTTGAAGGTTTTTCTGAACCCTGATCCACAACAAATGCATTAACTATCCTCTTTAAGTTATGTCATTGACCAATTTAATTAACATAACTTTGATGCCTTCATGTACATTTTTAAAAAAGAGCTTGGACCGCATAGAATTGGTATCAATCTCTGTGGGGCAGCAGTAGCGCCCTCCCACCACCTTGACGGTGAATAATGAATGTTCTTCAACCAGCCACAAAGTCATGCTTGTACTGTCGCACATGGCACTTTGTAAATGACTCAATTACAGCATTTATCAAAGTGTATCATAATTACTTTTTTACATAGCTGTCTCACTCACTGGGCTGAGTTTCTCCAAGATGAGGTCTATGTTTTATTCATGCCTGTGACTTCAGTGTCTAGCACAGCACAGTGAATGTACATTGCCTGCAGCGGGGCTGACTCAACTGGCCAACATTTCCCCAACTTGTCTACAGAGATCAGTATCAAGGAGACTCCTAAATCATCTTGCCAAAATGAAGGTACTCTTTTATCATGCATTTCAACCTATCAAGAAATTTAATGAAGTGGGAGGTTAACTGGACAGAAGCTAACTCCCTGGAATCATTTATTCTCCTCCTTAATGTACATTAAACACCAGCTTAATAACATACCATTGGTCTGGTAATCTAACCTAGAGATTTGTTGGGGCTCAAGATCACATTCTTAGGTGTATAATTTTTGGTGTCCACCTTGTTATGTGCTCCCCCAACTTTACATATCCACAGCCCCTTTGCTTCTCATCATCATTGCCTACGATTTCCTCAAAGATTTCTAACTGTCTCTATGCCACAGGTGCACCTCCCCCAGCGCCCTGGGAGGTCCCTGCTGGGACTTGCCTCATCTAAATTGATGGAAAGCCTTCCATGCCAGCTGCCTATTTCCCTGCCTTCCTTTTTCTTTCTTTCTTTCCTTTCCTTTTCTTTTTTTTTTTCCACAGAGAGGGGAAAGGAGGGAGAAGGAGAGGGAGAGAAACACTAATGTGAGAGAGAAACATCAGTTGGTTGCCTCCTGTGCACACCCTGACCTGGGATGGAACCCACAACCTAGGCATGTGCTCTGACTGGGAATCGAACCAGCGACCCTTTGCTTTTCAGGACAACACTCAACCAACTGAGCCACAATTCCCTGTTAACCAGGGCTCCTCCCTTCCTTGAACCACACTTCCCGGTTAACTCGGATTCGACATGGGTCTGTGCCCAGGTCTAGAAGAGAGGGTGAGAATGTCGCCTGGGGTCTCAGGCCCCTCATGCCTGGCCTGGGTCAAGGCAAGGAGGCACTACCAGGTGGCACGCAGGCACTTTCCATCAGTGCCTCCACCTGCAGGGGCTCTTGAACGACTGAAGGAAAGAGACCTCCAACAACTCGTGGAGACTGGATTTCCTGCTAATCTGGGAAGGAGAGGTAGGATGAAGTTTGATGTGAGAGAGAAGAAAGCAGTTTATCTTCCCTCAAGAGCACCTCAGAGCTAATATACTGTTACATAATCTTTCTTCTCTTCTGGCTTTAAGATCATTTTCACTGATGGAGAAAACAAAGGGAAAGAGCCAGGACTGAGTGTCTCTGTCTTCACCAAGCTGTCTTTTGCCATCGGACCACCTGCCAAGCCGAGCTTCAAAGCTCCTGGGCTTTATGCTTTCTGAATCTCACCTCAAAATTTGCATCACTCTGCTCTATGTGTCCATTCTCAGCTATACGCTTTGGTCTTAGACCTTCTTTCCACAGGGAGTTTCCGGGTACCTGCCACGGGTTAACTGTGGGTACAGCCCTCGGCACGGAAAAGCCACCAGCCTGGCCCTCATGGGGCTCACAGTCCGCCAGGGCACAGACACAAAACAAGACAAATATGTAAAATAATTGTTATGCTAGAGGGTGGCAACTGCTATGGAAGAGAACAAAACAGAGAAGAGAGCTGGGTGCTGGCACGTGAGGGACAGGGGAGTTGAGGTTTGAAATAGTGTGGTCTGGACGGGTCTCACTGAGAGGCATGTGAGTCACCTCAAATGTGTAGGAGGTGAGGAGCAGGCCACGTAGGTGCCCAGGGAGCAATGTCCCAGGTGGACAGAACCGCAGACCAGAGCTACAACCTATTTGTTTGTTCAAGGACAGAGTGCCTAGAGCCGAGAATTGGAACTTGTCCTATTAACATCAGAGTTTCCCAGAGAACCTGCAAATTTCTCTTTCTCTGTGTCAGAATGACACAGGGAAGTGATGGTGGCCTGTGCTTGGATGGTGTCACAGGCACAGAGACGAGTAGACAGATTCAAGCTTAGGTACCGGGGCTGTGGGTCACAACACTGACGTGTTACCTGGTGTGAGGGAGACGAAGGAGTTACAGATGACACCCAAGTGTCAGGCTTGAAAAGAGTGGGTTGTGGCCATGGGTCAACAGCTGCTCACTTCTGAGCTCTCAGTTCTAGTTCAGGTTTCTAGAGGTGGAGACCGAGGCAAGGGGCTGCCGCTCTGGATTTCTGGGGGGAGTGCTTGTGGAAAGAGGGCAATGAAGGAAGCAGGACAGCGCAGGGGGAAGCTAAGCAAAGGTGTGGTCTCAGCTGGGGACTGGTTGCACAGGGAGCCCTGGAACACGAGCTGCACCTAGGTCGGCTATAGGTGGGGAAAGGGGATGCTTCTAAATCACCTCCTGCTTCTGCGAAAGGCAATTCTCCCAAGTAAGGGGACACCTATGAGTCCAGATCAGCCAATATTCTCAGGTGCTGGGGGACAGGGGGACAGGTGCACAGGCCAAATGAAAGGGGCCTGACAGGGGAAACCACTCTACCCGCAGGTTCTTCTCGTCTTCTGTTGACTGGGACACCAGATAACCAAACTGACTTGGGGGATGTTGTGATCTGAATGCTTTTGTCCCCCCAAACTATACTGAAGATCTAACCCCCACTGTATTGGTAGTAGGAGGTGGGGCCTTTGGGGAGTAATTAGGTCTTGAGGGCAGACACCTCATGAACAGGATGAGTGCACTTACAAGAGGAACCACAAAGAGCTCCCCGCCCCCACCATGAGAGAACATGGAAAGTTGGCAGACTGCGACCGAAAGAGGATGCTCACCAGAAACCGACCAGGCCGGCACCTCCAGAACTGGCAGAAATAAGTTTCTGTTGCTTATAAACCACTCAGTCGTGGTACTTTGTTACAACAAACAGGAGGTGTACCTGGGAAGGCAAACTGCTCTGACCGAGGGCCTGATTCGCTTGCGAATGCGCGATCTCACAGCTCTGGCTTTAGAAATCTATGTTTCGACTTCAGAAGGTTTATCTGCTTCCCATCTAGTTCTTGTTTGTGTTCGGCATAGCTGAGGTCACTGAGAAAGTAAGTCCTGGGTATGTGAGTTGTTTGGATCCCAGAGAGACTGCGCTAGCGTTTCTGCAGGAGGGCTCTCGTCTCAGTCTGTGCGAACAGCGCGCTCAGGAGCTCGGGCAGCGGTAGAACCTGCACAGCGCTGCCCGCGGGCTCAGAAATGTTCTGAGTTGCCACCCAAGAAATGCACAGAAACTTCACCCTCTGTTAGCTCCTGGCACTGACACTGTTTCTGGCCGAAGTGGAGCTGGCAGGGTAGTGGGAAGGGGCTGCTGGGCACGGAGCCCTCCAGGCTTGCTGTTCTGCGAAGCCGCCCAGCACCGAACTTGGGTTACAAAGTCCCAAGTGCCCTACAGGAGGGAGGCCTGTGCCCGGCTCCCTCCCACGGCATGCGGTGCGTAACTGTGACCTTGCCCCCAGCTGGACTGTGGCTCTTTCACAACATTGCTGGCACGTGTCCAGGTCGCTGTGGGGACATGCAGGGGCTCTGCTCTCAAAACCCAGACCCCTCAGACAAGCTGCAAAATAAACAGGATTGACAGGGCCAAGTGCCTGTTTCTGCGGCTCACATGGCTCACCGGAAAGGGCTGGAAGGGAAACTGTCTAGCCCTGAGCCTGTTGCTGGGAGACAGTGCCTGTCCCTCCCTCAGGGAAGCTGTGCTCACACACAGGACTCGCTCGGTGGGAGCTAGGGAGGGAGTGAAGGGGCCTGCGGGACGGAGGGGTCAGGAAGACTATTGAAATCAGGGCTTCTGCCCCTCCTAGCCACCTCCTTTTCAAACAGGGACCATCCCCACACCCCTGCCATGGTTGTCCTTGGGCTTAGATGAGAGATACGGGCAAATGCTGAGCCTGACACCTGACGCCTGTGTCCCTTAAATGGCAGCTGGTGAGGCCAGGAGGTAAACTACCTTTCTATCCATAGCCTGGTGCCGTTTGCGGATTCACGGCGTCCTTGATGGCATTCTGCGGTGGGGCTGGGAGCTTGGTAAACATTGGAGACTCTGCTTCTTCCAAAGGGACTGTGCTCCCCTGAGTGGCTCGTCCCTTGACGTTCATTCTCATTACTGCCTTTCCAGTTTGCCTGCCATGCTCCCACGTTATGCAAGGGCTCAGCCTGTAAACACCTTTAATCTTTGTAACTACGATTTCTTTTGTGTACTTCTCTTCATGTGCCAAACGGGGAGATGAAAAATGAACCCTAGAAATACATGATCATTGTGGAAAAATTAGATAATACAGATGAGCAACAAACAGACACATAATTAAAATAATCCAAATTTTCTACCCAGAGACAGCCACTGTAACATGGATTCCAAGTTTCTTCCCTTGTAAATTCCCTTGTAAAGGGGTCCTTGTTCTTTAAATTACAACTTATATATGCTGAACATCCTTTCAAATAAGTAAAGACAGAACTATAATCCATAGCACCATTTAAAACAGCTGTATAGTGCTCTTATACAGAATGTATTTTGCCATTATTTAGGAGGTTTGGATCGTTTTTCTGCTATAAACAACACTGTGGTGAGTAATCTCGGGCATCTGTTCTTGTGCATTTACCCACTTGTTTCTTAAGAGCAAACTCCTGGAAGCGGCATAACACAAAGGGTGTGTATCTTTTGAAGGCCTTCGGTGCCTGCCGCTGAGTTCCTCGGCACACGCACGTATTTACAGCCCCTCCAGCCTGAGGACGCGGGTCATATTCCTCACGCTCATGACAACACTGGTTATTAGTGTTCCAAAAATGTTTCCAACCCAATATTTGAAAAATGCATTCTTGTCATGTTTTCTTCCATTCGTGTGATTACAAATGAGATTTATCACTTTGACACTTTGACCATCTGTTTTTCTTGTTTTATTAAATGCCTCTTCATTGCTACTCTCAGCCATTTTCCCATGAGGGTGTTTCTCATTCTTTGTTGACTTATACAGGCTTTCTACCTACGGCCTTACCCATGGAATGGTCCCCTTAGTGTGGGGGGAGGAATTATGTGTGAACGCTGTGGTGGGAGTGCTGTGAGATGAGGTTCCCTCCAGCAGGCCTTTAAAAGACAGAGGTCGCTCCCAGTGGAGTTGGGTGGGGGGCCTTGTGTTTATTGTCCAAAATGGCGCTAACGAAGAGGATGGAGACTGTGGGGCTGCAGGCACAACGTTTGGCTTTGGCGGGATGCCGGATCCAGATGCCATGAGAAGGGGGGTTGGATGGCGTTGCACTTCCTTGTGTCAGCTACACCTTTGGTCCTCAGGCAACATCTGCATTGTTCAGAAACCTCTTTAGCAATCCTTAGGCCCCAGCCCAGGAGACTCAGAAGACTTGGTAAATATACAGACATAAAATTTACCATTTTAATCATTTTAAGGTGTACAGTTCAGTGGCATTAAGGGCATTCACATTGTTATACAACCACAGGACTTTTTCATCATCCCAAACTGAAACTCTGTATCTATCAAATAGTTTCTCACCATTCCCCCGCCCCCTAGCCCCCGGCAAACACCATTCTACTTTCTGTCTTTACGAATCGGACTACTCTGGTACCTCACACAAGTGGAATCATACAGAATTTGTCCTTTTGTGTCTGGTGTATTTCACTGAGCATAGTGTCTTCAAGTTTCTTCCTCCTGATAGCATGTGACAGGATTTCCTTCTTCCCTGAAGGTTGAATAGTATTCCGAATGTTGTGTGATGTGTATCATGTTTTCTTAGTTTATTATAAAAGTGTGCTTTATTATAAGGAAAATTTAAATATAACCAACAATATGAAAATAATGTAACTGACATTTATAGCCGCAGTCAGAGTTCTTTATTAAATAGGCTTTTTTTTTTTTGCTATTCCATGAATAGTGAACAATCAGCGTATGCAACAAAATAGGTTACCTGAAAAAGTGAGTAAAGAATACAGAATGATGAACCAAAAATCTAGGGTTTTGAGTGCATTTTATTAACTTGGCTTTAAAAATAATATAAATAGAAAAGAAGTCATCTTCATATAGTAAGCTCTCTTCCTACAAGAAAGTTTGCAAAACTCTTAAACAGTGTTCTAAAATGTGGCTGAAGTTATACTCTACATACTTTAATTTCTTATGTATACATTACCTGGTTAATGTATTTTAACCACATTTTTGTTATACAAGTAAGACCATAAACATTCTCTAATAAAACCACACTAGCTACAGAATAATTTTACCCATGTATGTATTTCTTTAAAATGTTTCCCAAAATGGAACTGACCATGTAAAAGTGAACTGGTTAGAATTAGTCGCTCTAGACATTGGGGTCGGGTAGGCTAGAAATATAAGGCTATATTGCTTTAGTTGCATATAATTCATCTGATGGAACCAATAATAAGTGTATCAGTTATCAATGAAAACCTGTTCTGATTGCGGTCATTCTTCACTTTATGAGCCCACATTAAAGCAAATGGCAAGGCCTAACGGTGCATTTGGAATGGGTAGAAATTCTTTTTATCCTTGCATACGATTTTGCTTATAAAAATTTATTTCTACCACTTTGAAGGAACTCCAAAGGGAGAAGATGTCTGAGAGAAGTGTATTAGGGATACCAAGTGGGGAACAAAGAAATATCCTGTGGGCACGTTGATAAAGACCTCAAATTATTTTTGGTATTAATTTTTTTATGGTCTATGGTATATGCAATCTTAGACTTTAGAAGACAAGTAAATTTAAATAGCTTAAAAAATACTTTGTGACATTAAATGTCAAACTCAAATTTTTTAAGATAAAGAACACAGAGAACAGTAAATGAAAAAGGAAGCAAAGATATATGCTTTATGAGGAAAAAGTGTTAATGATCTCTCATCTAAAAGAGACTCTTCCCCATTACAATGATTAAATTGCCTGTTCATAAAACTACTGGTTACTGACATTATGACAAAAAAAAAAGTACTTTATTGCAAAAATATAAAAGCTTCTTAAATTGCATATGATATTTTATACCATTTCACCAATAAGCCAAGGCCTAGTATCAAGCCAGAAAAACTTTAAAACAAAAATGATTAAAATTGTACTTACTATGTATGTAACGATTTGTAAAAAGAATAGGAAATTATGCTGTACAGCACGACTCATTGCCAAGTTCCCTCTTACACCGGCATAGTCACTGACATATCAATGTGAGTAAATCAAAACAAACACAAACCGCCTATGTAACATCCTTTAATTATTTTCTTAAGAACAGATACTTTCAGTATTACAATCATTTGAATAAACCTTTCAGTCAATTTTGGGGAATAGAGAGTCATTTTATTAAGGACTTCCGGTCAAGATGGAGGCATAGATAGACACACTTTGCCATCTCTCACAGCCATAGAAAGAATTACAACCAGATCTTAAAACAAATGATACCTGGAACCATCAGAAAAATTGAGCTGTATGGAAGTCCGACAATCAAGGATTTAAAGAAGCGACATTCATCCAGATGGGTAGGAGGGGTGGAGTCACAGAGACCAGTGGAGAGGCTGTGTGGCATGGAGAGTCAGCAGCAGAATGGACTGTCCTACATTCACATGTGGTGGATAAAAATTGGGAGGGATAACTTGGGAGCAAGCAATCCCAGCCTCAGGACAGGCCTCACAGCCCAGGGTTCCAGCACCAGGACAATAAATCCCTATTACCTGTGGTTGTAAAAACCAGTGGGGGGTGGGGCAACAGAAGAAACTGCCAAGTGTTTGCCACCTAAAGGGCCCACAGAGACCTAGAACATATGCAAACCCACCCACTCAGGGTTTCACACCAGGGTAGCAGCTGGACGGATACCAGTCACATACAGGAAGTGGGTGAAGTGACTGGAAATGGGGCAAGTCCCAGGAAAACCTCCAAAAGCAGGCAGCGGCACTGTCCCCTCTCCGAACCCTTCCCTCAGACAGAGCCACAAAGTAGTTAAGTGGGTTGCCCCACCCTGGCAATTACCTAAGACTCCACCCCATACAATTTACAGGTGCCTTTTCCACATAGATAGGGAGTAAAAGCAGCTCTTCCTAATACACAGAAACAAACACAGGGAGGTTGCCAGATTGAGGAGACAAAGAAATATGGCCAAATGAAAGAACAGAACAAAACCCAAGAAAAAGAACTAAACAAAATGGAGATAACCAACCTATCAGATGCAGAGTTCAAAACACTGGAGTTCAGGATGCTCAGAGAACTCATTGAGTATAGCAACAACATAAAGGAAGAAATGAAGGTTACACTAAGTGAAATAAAGAAGAATCCACAGGGAACCAACAGTGAAGGGAAGGAAGACAGGATTCAAATCAACAATTTGGAACATAAGGAAGAAATAAATATTCAACCAGAACAGAAAGAAGAAATAAGAATTCAAAAAAACAAAAACAAAAACAAAAGACAGTATAAGACTCCGGGGCATCTCCAAAAGTGCCAACATCCAAATCATAAGGATGCCAGAAGGAGAAGAGGAAGAGCAAGAAGTGGAAAACTTATTTGAAAAAAATAATGAAAGAAAACTTCTCTAATTTGGCAAAGGAAATAGACATATAAGCCCAGGAAGCGCAGAGAGTCCCAAACAAGTTGGACCCAAAGAGGACCACACCAAGACACGTCATAATTAAAATGCCAAAGGTTAAAGATAAAGAGAGAATCTTAAAAGCAGTAAGAGAAAAGCAGAGAGTGACCTACAAAGGAATTCCCATAAGACTGTCAGCTGATTTCTCAAAAGAAACTTTGCAGGCAAGAAGGGACTGGCAAGAAGTATTCAAGTGATGAAAAGCAAGAACCTACAACCTAGATTACTCTATCCAGCAAAGCTATCATTCAGAATGGAAGAGCAGATAAAGTGCTTCCCATACAAGGTAAAGCCAAAGGAGTTCATCCTCATCAAGCCATTATCATATGAAATGTTAAAAGGACTTATTTAAGAAAAAGAAGATCAAAACCATGAACATTAAAAAGGCGACAAATTCACAACTATTAATAACTGAATCTAAAATTAAAACTAAGCAAACAACTAGAACAGGAACAGAATCACAGAAGTGGAGATTATGTGGACGGTTATCAGCAGGGAGGGGGTGAGGGGAGAATGGGGGAAAAGGTACAGGGATTAAGAAGCATAATTGGTAGGTACAAAATAGACAGGGGGAGGTTAAGAATAGTATAGGAAAGGGAGAAGCCAAAGAACTTATATGTACGAGCCATGGACATGAACTAAGGGGGTGGGGGGCATTGCTGGAACACAGGGGTGCACCAGGTGGAGGGGGGCAAAGGGGAAAAAGCAGGACAACTAAAATAGCATAATCAATAAAATATACTTTAAAAATAAATAAATAGCTAAACCCCTCCCTAGAAAAGAAAATCATTTTATCAGTATGTCAATATTTTTATGATCTTTTAAAAAAAGATTTTATTTATTTATTTTTACAGAGAGAAAGGGAGGGGAAAACAGAGGGAGAGAAACATTAATGTGTGGTTGCCAACCATGCACCCCGTACTGGAGGGACCTGGACTGCAACCCAGGCATGTGCCCTAAACTAGGAATTGAACCAGTGACCCTTTGGTTTACAGGCTGGTGCCCATTCCGCTGAGCCGCACCAGCCAGGGATATGAGCTACTGTTTAGAAAGTGATGTTAATACCTATTGCCTATTAAATCACCATTGTTTACTGATATATTGTAAATGTAAAAAAAAAAAAAAGGAAAAATATGGGAATCACAGAAAATGTTTGGTCGGCATCTACACAAACACATTCTCAGTAAACAAACCACTACTGTGTAATTTTGTTACTGTAGATCTTGCTCCACACCTTCATGAAGTGGGTTCAACAATAAACATATTCGTTCCAAACAAGGCAACTAATTGTTTTTCATAGATGGTGATGTTCTTTTTCAGATTTTCCATGGAAGGTCCTAAAAGCCTTTCAAATGCTTGCATATCCATGGCTTACTTTTTAGAGTTATTTTTATTTCTCCAGATTCTACAATGAAAAACGAATCAGCCAAATCTCCCTGAGCAATGCTTTGTTCTCCATTGTTGTATACACTTTGGTACTTATCACATCTGCCACGTTCAGGTGTTCAGAAACTTCGAAAGATTTAAGGAATGGCAGTGACTCAATAAAATTTTCATATACTTTTCTCTCTTTGGCATCATTTTTTACAATTATTCCCCTGAAGGCTACCCTGTCCAAACCCCACAAAGCAACTCGACACGGAGCAGTGACTGGAGCTGCTCTGGGTGTAATCGTACATTAAGGCCAGTTCGCCAAACTCCCACGATTATCGTAGTTAGCAACACATTTTCCAACACTATCACATTTTACATAAATGTCAGTGTTCTTCTACAGATTACATAAAACGTGTCACCATCATCACCTTGATCAATTACATATTCCCCTTTGACTAATTTTCAAACACGGCATCTAATACTTGAGAGGTTTGCTCCCAAACCAGGTTTTTAAACAGCAGGATGTCTTTGCAAGCGGCTTGCAATATATTCTTTTGATCATCAATTTTAGGATGTATAACCCTGGACTCTGCATCATATTGTTCTTCATCAGGATTATAAACTTCTGAACACACTGAGGCACGCCTCGTGAATCGGTTTATTACTGGAACGTTGAACACCCCTGTATCTGCCGCCTCCTCCTCCTCTTCCTGCTCCCGGTTCTCGGAATCGGTGTGCAAGGGCTCCTCGACAGCGAAGCTGATCCCTTTGCTGGGGGGGTGGCTCCCCCAGCGGCGACGCCCGCGTCCCCGCAGGTCCTGCCCTCATGGACGCAGCACGCGGCGCCTTTGCGTTCGTTCTTCTGCTGCAGGCGCATGAAATGCTGCAGCGCGAACTCCAGCAGGTCCACCGGCTGGTGCTTTAGCACCTCCATGGTGAAACCCTGCAGCGGCTCTGTCAGTCCCGCGGGAATCCCGAAGCTCATCCTGCCTTCCTAGCGGCGGGCGCCTGCGCGCCACCCTCGTCTTCTCCCCGGCCTGGCCTCGGGAGCCCCGCGGCGGAGGAGCAAGTGCGGACGCTGCGGGAGGCGCTACCAGCTGCGAGTGCGACCCTCTGGGCCTCGGCGGGCGGGCTGCCCCAGCACGCGGCTGCCTGGTGCAGGACGGCAGCCGAGCCAGCGGAGGGATGGCGGCATCACCGGCTCCTGCTCCCGCAGCGGCCGCCTATATATCACATTTTGTCCTTCCACCTGTTAATAGAGCTGCATACATTTTGAGGAGCAATATGTACAGCACTCACTTGGAAAGTGGTTAAATGCAGAATTCCACGAGTATTTCTGGAAAGAGGTTGGAGACTCTGAAGCAAGCTTCCGGACCACCCGCCTACAAGCCAGGCCAATTGTTCAGCCACTTGTTAAAACAAGCCACGACACCAAGGGCTAAATCTCAGTGAGTAGGTTCCACGTATTTTACAGGAAGCTTTTTAAAAATGCAAATGGCCCATTCTCCCCCTTCCGGGCTGTTCCACCCTCTGCCCATCGCCACCATCTGACAGGGCCCAGCAGGCCTGAGTGGGTCTGAGTGCCCTTGGCCATGGCCAGGCCTGAGCTGGCCCTGTTCCCAGCTCCCAGCGGGCCTCTCACCTGCTTCAACACCCAAACCCTGTTTTTATCTCTTATATGTATTTGAGTTATCTCATTTGGAACAAAGATCCTGAGGCTAAAAGCCTGTAGTCTATATTCATTCATTCAACAAATATTTATTGAGTGTTACTATGTACAAAGCACTGACCTTTCTAGGTAAGGAGGATACAGCAGAGAACAAAAGAGACCCAAATCCCTGCCTTTATTAACAGTCACGCTGGTGGGGACACAGATAATAAACAAGCTAAACAAGCAAAATATTGGCTAGCGATTCATATTGAGCATGACAAATAAAGCGGAGGAGAGAGATAGGGATTTGGGGGGTGATGTTGACATGCCATAGAGGAGGCCAGAGCAGCTTCCTTAGGAGGTAGCGGTGCGCAGAGACAGGTGGCGAGTGAGGCAGCCAGCCGCGCGGGCCCCCGAAAGGCTGGTTCCGGGTGGAGAGAACGGCAAATGCAAAGCTCCTGCGGCAGGAGGCTGCCGCGCGCATCTAGGAGGCCAGTGAGAGTGGCGCAGCGGCGGGAAGAAGGTGGGGCCGGACGGTAGCAGCTTAGGTCCTGGACGGCCCCGTATCGTCCAGTGGAAATACGACAGCCACATGTGTCCTTTTCAGTTTTCTAGCAACTATCCTAGGAAAGTAAAAAGAAACAAGTGAATTTAATTTAATTTAATTTTTAATTTAATTTATTGAGGTGACATTGGTTAACAGGGTCATAGAGGTTTCAAGTGTACATTTCTGTGACACATGATCTGTACTTGGCATTGTGTGCTCACCACCAAAAGTCAGATCAGTCATTTTTTTAATCCTCATCCAAGGATATGTTTATTAATTTTTAGAGAAAGAGGATGGGAGAGTAAGAGAGAGAAATAGCAATGTGAGAGAGAAACTTCAGTCAGTTGCCTCCTGTACTCACCCAGACCAGGGATCAAACCTGCAGCCTAAGTGTATGCCCTGATTGGGAATTGAACCCACAGTCTGTTGGTGTATAGGATGATGTTCTGACCAATTGAGCCACCCAGCCAGGGCATATTGTTAATTAATTTTTATATATTTTATATAGTCCAACATATCTAAAATATTATTTCAACATGTGGTTGATATAAAAATTATTGATGTTTTACTTTTTTTGTATTGTCTTTGAAGTCCTTTGTGTATTTCATGTCTCGATTTTGACTAGGCACATTTTAGGTGCTCGGTAGCTACTGCAGTGGGGAGCCGAGTCTAGAACACGTGAAGACCTTGAGTTTCCCTCTGCGGTATTTTAAAATTCAGGTTTTGTTACTATGTAGGCATGGCAAGGCACGTGGGTCAGGAGATGACTGCCATGGACAAGTTAGTTGTTACATTCAGAGTTCCCCAGGGAGGAGCGCACGCGGTGCCATAAGGGCCACACGGGGAAGCGCCAGGGCCAGGCAGGGGGCAGATGGGAAGGGGGAGACTGAGCAAGAGGCTTTATTGTGGTTCCCATGGAAAGGACTTAGAGAATGTGGGCAGCAGGCACAGGGTGGGCTAATTTGGAGACTATCGGTGGGCTCTGGGGCTCTGGGCTGCCCCTGGTTATCTGGCACCTGGCCCTGGGATGATTAGGGGGGGCAGGTAGCCGGCCCTGAGGGTAAGAGCTCCACAGAGGAGGTGTGGGGTTGCCGGCTCTGGACTGGTTGACTTGGGTATGAAAGGTGCCTCGCAGGACACCCTAGGAGGGGCAAGAGTCATCAAGTCCCCAAGGTGTCAATGCATAGGAAAGACAAGGTCAGCGTAGGAGAAATAGGAGCTGCAGGGTCGCAGGCACGAAGGGACAGTGTGAGCCAGCAGCCCTGTTTGAGGAGAGATGGGAAGGTGACACGGGTGGAAACCGGGACAGTTGGGAAAGCTGCTGCAACCCTCCAGGGAGAGGGGGCTTAGGTAGAGATGGAGGCTCTGGGGGTAGGGGAGGCATCTGAATTCTAGACAGATGGATCCCAAAAATGATTCCTTATGTAGCACCTGGATGCCAAACTAACTGAGAGTGGGCCCTTCAGTGTACCTCTGAGGACAAGTAGAACACATTGCTGAAATGCTTACAGATTCAATGAAATCCCGGCGAGCGTAGACAGTGAAGTAATACTGAAACAGACCCAGAGTCATTCTCCATTGGCTTCTCACCAATCGGAGGGCCCCTCTGCCAGGCCTGGTTGGGTCATTATATTTCTCAGGTTGGAGTTTGGGGTTAGAAGCAGGGTCTGTCCGCAGAGCAGGTCAGTGTCCAGAGATGAAGCGGTATCAGGGTCAGCCGATCCCCTTGGACTCCTATACACCTTCACTGAAGCAGGATGTCCCAGGGCTTTGCTGCAGAAAGGCTGTTGTTGAAGGAACCATTTGTTACTCTATACCTCTGTGAGGCAACTTCATCTATGCAAAAGTGCTGCCTGGCCCAGGGTCCGAGTGTCAGGAGTTCATGGGGCTCCTGGCTAACATATCCCCCACCTTATCCATCACCTTCATCCCAGCAGCCAGTTGGGAGACGCCAGAATTACTTTTGAATATTTTGTTCACAATCTAAGCAGAATGCTTTCTATTTCCCCAGGGCCTGGCCTCCTTCATACTTTGTCACTAACTCCAGCCCAGCGGCACAAAACACAGCCAGTGGGGACATTTCCCCTCTTCATTCGAAAAGGATGGTGGGTCAAACCAAACTTAGATAGAGCTCACAGAGGCATATGGTTAAGATAGGAGTATTGAGTCAAACAAAACCACTACTTTCCTGGAAAGCAGATGACTGGATGGGGGACTCTCCCCTCTCCTTTTTTTAACCAGATGTGCCTCTAAGGCAACACGGCTGACCTGTCAGCACCCGTGCCAGAAGTCACAGGCTGCAGGGAGGTGCCGCTCAACGTTGTGTTTATACCCTATTGGGAAGATTTCCCTGCACTCGGAGCACATCTGGAACTCACTTCTCCTTGGCAGTGGCCTTCAGAGCCCATTTAAGCCACGTAGGAAAACCCATCTCATGTTTGAGGACCGAAATAATGGCGGTACCCACTTGGATTTCATACATTATCTACCAGATTCGATTTTGAATTTTTTCTCTTTGCTACTTTCTGAGCCCATTTTTAAAAATCTGAAAAGGCCCAAGGCCTGAAAGCAATTATACTCAAAGCCTGCCAATACATTCAAGTCCTTATTTCATCACCGAAGCAAGGGTATCATACCAACCGAATATGTATTTAACCTCTCATTGAAAAACTATTTATTGAAAGATTATTCTGAATTTACATACAGAAAAGTGTACAGATCGTGCGCGTGCAGACTGATGAATATTCAGGACCTGACCACCTTGTGTGGCCAGAACTGTCCACCATGGCGCGCGCACTTTCTTCTCAGCACGCATTGTCCCCCTTTGCCGATTTGTGTTCCATCCACATCTTCTCCGCTCCTACCCTGCTCTTCTCCTTCTCCTCCTCTTGCCACTGGCTGTTGCATGTGGCCGCATGTAGCGCCTGCAGAAAACACACAGTGTTCAGCTGGCAGCCTCCCTCCTCTCGGGTCTCTGCAGCTTATGATGGGGCTCTCTTGAGCCATGCACTTGGACTTCATTTCATGAATGTACCCTGTGATGACAGTGGCAGTGACCTACTCCATAATGCCCACTGGACCATAGCACCACCCAAGCTGACTCACTGGCCAAAATCCCTGAGTCAGACATGGCCACAGGGTCTCCTTCTCAGGCAAGAGTCCTTCCTTTCAGGGAAACATCCCTGTGTCTGCTGGCAACTACTATTCATTACTTTCCCTGTCTGGATGTTAGAGATCCCAAACGCTATGACTGAATTTTAGAGTGGACATCAATCTCTTAAAGTTGGATTAGTGCCGAATTCAAATCTGCAATTATATTTCTCACACTTAAACGCGCCTCCCCAGCCCACCAGGCCGGGGGAGTGTAAACAAGCCCTGGGTGAGCAGGACCCACACAGGCTTCTGTGAGCAAGGGGGTTCAGCATGTTTGTTTGCAGGGCGGGTGAACTATTGGTGACCACAAGCTCACAACGAGTGGCCAAGAAGGGTTCACGGGTAGACACCAAGGCCAGCAAGGAAGACTTGAAAGGCATAATCATGGAAAAGGGTTGGGACCAGGAATCATCCAGTCAGGTCCTGGCACACATGGCTTGAAAAATTCTCTTAGAATGCTCTCTGTATACCTAAGATGCCTTGTATTATCAATTGTGGGTCTTCGCCCAAAAGGACCTTGGCCCCTTTCTGACAGTGACCATCACTCTCCCAAGGGCTAGAGTTCATTAAATCCCACCCACACCTCTCTTCCTTGACAAAGGGGTCGATGAGGAAACAAGCTGAACTGGGTGCCCTGAACATATGCCCATTACGATCGCCTTAGATTTTCCATATTGGTGGGCAAACAGAGGTATAAGACAAGATATTGAAACGTATTTAGATTTTACTTTGTAAAGCATTAAACAAATTTTCTTCCCGTGGTAGATCTCTCTTTTTTTCATGTTTTACCAAGTTGCATGTTATATTTTTTTGTGTTTCATGAGCATACATCAGTGACAGGGGCTGTGGGCAATGCAGGGAAACCAGCTCGATGTTTTAAGTCACCCAACAGCGCATGGTATATAATAGAGGTGCCAACCGGTCTCACAGTGAGTGTGAACATTTTACCAGCCAGTCACATCAGGCCTTCTAACTGATCTTCTCTCTTCCCTCTTTTTCAACAATCATATTCTTTGTTCCTTACCTCTCTTTACCTCCTTTTTAATTTCCTCACCTGTTTTTTGGTGGTTTCATTTTCAGTCCAGCTATCAAAAGGTGTGGACATCCTCCCTTCTTTCCCCTCCTTCCTCTCCCTTGGTCAGTTTTCCACCAGTCCTCCGTGAAATTGTCAGCCTGGCAATCCAGTCTAAAACCAGTGACCGTTGTGCTCCTGCTACTTGTCTGGTTTAGATCATTTATTGCTTGGGAGTGTAGGAAATATTTTCCCCATTCACCAGAAACTAAAGTTGAATTTTATTTTAAAAAACATTTTATATTTATTTATTTTCAGAAGGAGGGGAAGGGAGGGAGAAGGAGAGGGAGAGAAACATCGATGTGAGAAACATCAATAGGTTGCCTCTCGTGCAAGCCTTGAACCGGGACCGGCCCGCACCCCAGGCTCATGCCCTGACCGTGGGCGTCGTCGCTTTGCAGGATGATGCTCAGCCAAGTGAGCCATGCTCATTAGGGGAAAGTTAAATTTTAAACTTGAAATTTAGTGTTCTGAGAAAATGACCATGGCTATATGCAAAGATTACCAGGTTGCCCATCAAAACATTGCCTAGAATAGAAAAAAATTTGGAAGAAAAGTAAAAATCCATCTATAGAGACTTAATTAAATTGAGTTCTTATAATAGAGTATTGAAAGTCATGCAAATATAATATTTGATGATGTGGTAAGTAGTTTATAATATATTATTGGTGAAAAAAGGTTAAAATCAATATGTAGAGGATGATCCCATCTTTGCAAATGAACCAAAACTGTGCATCTCTAGTCGCAGAAAGAAAAAGCCACAGAGTGAATAAGAAATAACAAATGTTAATGGGATCAGTTCTGGGTGCAGGAGGGTCGTGCTTGGATTTTAGTTCCCTAATTTTGCTTATCTGTATTTTCTTAAAAATCCACAAATAAGTTTGAAATAATGAAATAAGTTTTAATTTTTTAATTCAAATTTTCAATAAATGGAAACATAGTCTTACTAGGGACAGGGAAGCAAACATTCGAGTGGAATGAGGGCACGTGCAGCATGTGAGCTCCATGGGGAGGCCCCGCCTGACCTCTTCGTGGGATGCCCAGGGGGAGCTGTACCTGAGTTAGATGGCGATCAATCCTGAAAAGGCCCCTTCGCAGGAAGAATACAAGTTTAAGGAAGAGATGCTCAGTGATACACTGAATATTTACCTTCCATCAGTGAGGAAGCTTGTTCCTGAGTGACTGGTCTGCTAGAGCCACCATAACAAATACCACAGACGGGTGTCTTAAACAACAGACATTTACTTCTCACAGTTCTTGAGGCGGGAAGTCCAAGATCAAGGTGTTGGCAGGGTTAGTTCCTCCTGAGGCCTCTCTCTCTGACTTTCGGATGGGCGCCTTTTCCCTGTGTCATCACATGATGGTTCCTGTGCGCATCAGGGTCCTGATGTCTCCTTTGGGTCTGTCCATATTTCTTCTTTGTTATAGGGACACCAGTCTTAGTCTTATTGCATTAGGGATCACCCTAGAGGCCTTGTTTTAACTTAATCTCCTCTTTAAAGGCCATCTCTCGAAACAGCCTCTCCAAACATTCTGAGGTCGTAGGGGTAGGGCTTGAACAGATGGATTTGAGGGGGACCCAGATCTGTCCACAGCAGCCGCTCTCCTGTTTTCTGAGTAGAAAATGAGCTCAGGCAAGTGTGGGAAGTGCTGCCTTAAGGACCCGTCGTAGTTTTCTTAACATCATATGTGCATTTTTTACCTCTCTCCACCAGAGGGCAAACTTTAAAAATGTTTATTTAGAAATGTTAGCCTTGATTTTTAACCTTTATAGCCTAAATGGCTCCTCTTAAATTTAAAAAAAAAAAAAAAAAAGAAGTGTTAGAAACAGATAACATTTTTCTCAACAAATCTCAACCGGTCATTCTTCTCTTTTTTTGAAAGTTCAGAATCGTAGACTAAGATAATTTTCCACTACTGGCTGTGGATGATAATTTCAAAATCAATTGTTCAAAAACGCAATTCTGTGCTCACACTACCTTTTATTATAACACCTATAATTTTAGTTTCATTATCATCTTCAAAACACCTTATGAGGTAAAGAGTTACCATGCAAGATTTCTCAAAGTGAATTTTACAGTCAGAATACTTGAATTCACTTATTTGTTTACTCATTCATCCAGTCAGCAAACACATTACCGTACACAAGGCAGTGAGCTGGTTGCTACCAGATGCCGGCAGCATATCTCTCGCCTCCCTTGGATGTGACAACACAAATGTCTCCAGATATCACCAAATGTCCCTGGGGTCAAAATTGCCCCTGGTAGAGGACCATTGAGCTCGAAAAAATGGAATTGGCCACCCTGTCATCAAGCAGACAGAGAGTCCCAGCCCAGGTCCGAGTGCAGCTTCCTTTGTCCAGCCCTTGTCACCTCGTCCACACCGTTCACACTGTCATGTCTGACCTACTCTGACCACAGCTCCCCTGCATCCGATGGCTGCATATACCGGGAATGCTTCACAGGCATGAACTCCACGAACACTTACAAGCCCTTGGAGGCGGACATTGTTATGAATTCTGATTTCAAAGTGGGGATCCTGAGGTTCAGACACCTGTGTGCAAGGTCAGAGGGAGGCCACATCCGCCTCTGAACTCATTGTTTTCAGCCTCTCTACCTCCACTGGCAACTAATGACACCCCACCTTGTCACCCACCTTGCATAACTCACCTAATCCAATGACAGGTTCTTTGAGGATCGTGTTCTAGAAGACTGCTTGTACCTGCCCATGTGCTGGTGCTTGAGAAGTGTCATTCAGGGGTTGACTTAGCACTTTCTCTCCACGTACTTTTACCTTTTGAAAATCGTGAGTGAGTTTGGGAATCAGTTTCTCTATGGATCCTTTTCTGTGTTGCTCCATCTCACACAAAGGGTCGTCATTAACGTCAGGATCATTCAGTCGCATTTACAGAGACGGCCTGTGTCCTGGGGAGTGTGCACACCTTCACCCTTGAGGAGCACCACTCTCTGGGATCACGCGTGGCTTTCTTATTGTTTACTAGGCAAATGGCGGTAGCATTTAAAATCTTATGCCAGAGATTTCATCTTTTATGTTTGGGCTACAGAAAGCCTGGGTAACACAAATATTTATACAGTGAAGCTGAGCACCCATGGGAATTGACTGTAGGCCGGAAGTCCATGGGCATAAGAGAGAACTAACATGGATTCGCTGGTGGGGAAAAAAGAGAGAGAGACAGAGAGACAGAGAGAGAGAGAGAGAGCATCACTTAGGAAAGCTGTGAGATCAGCACAGCGCATCAGCACCGCAGAGGCTAAAGAGGGGATGGAAAAGGGCCACTGGGCTCAGGGTTTCCATCCGCACAATGGGCATACTACTACTGCCAACCGACAGGTCAGCTGTGAGGTGTCTCTAAGAGAAGGTTAATTTAACAGCACAGTGCCTGGCGTGCAGTAACATACCTGATGTGGTTTCTCTTCCCCTCTTTGCGCCATCTTTTGTCTCTTGTCCTTCTCTTCAGTTCAGAAGGGCTTTCTGTATTTGTGGCTTGGAAGGAGTGGCGTGTAGAAATCCACGTGGTGTCATGCATCACATTGCAGGGGCGGGGGAGCAGAGGTGTCACGGGGAGGGGCTTTTACTCACAGCGTGATGTCTCTCGGGCTCTGGGGCTTGAGCCAGACCTGAGCTGATGGGTGGCAGGCAGCCTAGACCTCACCAGCACTTGTGGAGAAGCAGAGAGAATTGCAACAAGCTGTCAGAGGCAAGGTGGAGAGTCGGGGACCCCAGAGACAGGGCCCCTGCACTGTGGGCCCCACAGTCAGAGGGGGCTCCAGGAACCCCCCCCACTGGCTTTTGTCTAATTGACATCTTATTTTCCAATCACCTTGGTTTTGTACTGTATGTTTTCAAATAAATTATTGCTTATTTTAGTTATCTTTCTAATTCACTAAGGTTTCTGGTCTGTTTTATAACTTCACACATTTTTAATGACCTTAATTTTCTCTTTGCCCCGTTCAGAATTTTTCTCTTCTATTTATCTTTGTCTTAACTTCTACCTTTTAAAAATTCTTTTTTTTAAAATTTTATTTATTTATTTTTAAAGAGTGGAAAGGAGGGAGAAAGAAGGAGAGAAACATCGATGTGTGGTTGCCTCTCATGAGCCCCTTCCTGGGGACCTGGCCCGCAGCCCAGGCATGTGCCCCTGACTGGGAATCAGCCAGCGACCCTTTGGTTCACAGGCTGGAACTCAATCCACTGAGCCACACTAGTCAGGGCTGCCTTTTAAAAATTCTTATTCATTTTATTGTGGTTTATAAATCATTTTAATTTCTCTAAGCTAATACCCTTTAATTTTTTTATCTATCTTAATTTTTTAATAAAAATATTTTAAAAAATCTTTTAAAATCCCTTTCTTACATTTTGTCCATCTTAATCTCCTTTTTGTTGTTGTTTCTCTTCATTTCTTGGTTTTGGGTAATGTCTGTGTTATTTTTTTAACTCTGGTTTATCAATGGTCAGCAAGATGTGTATGTCAAGCGTGAGAGCTAGGGTTAGGGTTAGGTGCCTGGTAGACGGTCATCTTGATATAGCTTCTATCCCCTTCTATGATCATTAACCAAAATTCACATCATCAAGAGTACCCAAGATGTATTCCTTCCCAGAAGAATGACGATTTACCTGCGCAGGTAGCAACCTGAATTCATTATTGAACAAACACCCATAAGCCCCACCTGGGGGCCACACTGGCGAAAGCCAGACAAGATGCCTGCCCTCCCAGGGCATCTGCGGGTGGGCAGACAAGAACAGGTTTCTGGGAGTAATACAAACCGTAAAGAAAATTTAACAAAAAATGAAGGCACAGACTGAAGATTGACAAAGTGAGGCTGGGAAACTTAGCAGAAAAGGTGGAAGGACCCTGGTGGAGACATTTTGTTTCTAAAGACACGGTGGAGCCTCTTTCTGTGGCAGGGGGTTATAATGGGTGCAGGGAGACAGGGGAGGTCTGAGGCGGGAGGCCTGGAGGACTTTTCAAGGATTCAGTTTTGTGGCTGTACGATTAACTCCCATAAACATCTGCATCCATTTGCTCTTTTTGTGTTGTTTGTTTTCTAGTTTTGGATATCTGGGACTTCTGGAAATAAAAATTGTTGGAAAATTCCATTCGTAAAGAACTGCCCGAATGGTGTTGATGTACCATTTATATACTAACCATATCTTTTTGTAAGGCACGAAAAATCTAAAATCACTTACAAACAAGCAAAAGGGGTGGTGGTCTCTGCCACCTGTCATGGATGGACCTTGGACAAGCCATGTGGATGACGTGCTCCCAGCAGGATGAGCGGGCACGTTCTTCCCTCTCCTCTCACGGGGCAGCCAGGCCAAGCTGCCTGCAGAAACGGGCTGATGCGAGTCTATATGAGGTTCACAGCAGTGATGGGGCAGGAAAAGTCCTTTCGTTTCCCGGGCGAGTTTATCGTAGGGTGGCCAGGGTAGAGGAGTAAGCCAGGGCAGTGTCAGAATTATTCTGCAAACTCCATGAACAGAGAGCAACCTTGAGCTCCCTGGGGCATCTCCACTGACCACGCATCTAGAGACACCGGGACTGGGCCGGGATGAGGTGTCTAAAGTCTGCCCTCAGATCCTTGCTAGGGGCTACAAACCCACGCAAGGGTTGTGAGATGGGCCCTAGGGGCCAAATGATCTTTGCAACTCTGCCTTATCTCTTTCTCTGGCAAGAAAGTTCGGCAAGGCTGGCCAGGCCAGTGGTGTCTGGCAAAGCTGGAGTGAAAGGTGGCGAGTCTGCAAGTCTCACCAGCAGTACATGGAGGCTGCAGGTCAATACCAAGTGAACTCCAGGGAGCGGAGCCCACAAAGTCCGTTTGCGACTGCCGATAGGGCTGGGCACACTGGGCTTGTCTGAGAGGTCCAAGGAGGAGGTCAGAAGATAAGCGGGTGGTGGGGGGAATGGATTGGAATGACCCAATATATACCCATGATGGCAGCCACCAGCGAATTGTCTGGGCAGACCCACCCCTCTGCAGGGCCCAAGATGGTTGGACCTGACTTGGGGAGGCTCCACCTGGGACTAGGGTGCAGCATCCCTGGTGGGACCTGAGTCTTCTGTGGGGACTCCATGGCAGGAGGGTATCTATACAGAGGGTGCCGGCCTCTTTGCAATACTGGAGCCTCATGCAAAGGGCTTTCTGCTGCAGCTCCTGACAAAGGTCTGGCTTCGCTGAAAGGGCATCCCTCTCGCCACATGGCATCTTCATTGTCCTTTTGCAGTTGAGTCCAGTCATTTGTACATTTAGCTCAAGTGAATTCAACTGTAGATGCTTGAATGAAACTTGAAATAGAAAACAATGTAAATAACTAGTGGGATTCTGCCAGCTGTCCCCACAATAAGTATATGCCCTAGAGTGTGAATATGTGAACATTTGCATCCAGTTCTGATCCTCTCATACTGAGAGCATCTCACATACCAGTGTTTAAAACCACAACACATGTTTTTCATACAACATGACCTCAAAATGCAAGCCAAGCCAAGTGTTTCCTCTGGTGCTCAGCCACCGAAGCAGCCATCTGTTCAATGCTGCCGGGAAACGGGCTGTGCTGTATTCACTGAGAGGCTGTATTTCAGATGGCAATGCACCACTTCCCTGTGGGATTTTTCTTCCAAGGGTAATTTTGATTGTCTTGTACTTTATTTTCTCCTGGATGTTGACCTGAGAATGTACCTAATGACTGCTGAGATGCAGTTCTGCTCAGTACCTCTCTTCCCCACTAGGCTGTGAGCTTCTGGAAGGGTGGGGCATGGGGCCATGAAGGAACCAAGAAGCTAGAAGGTAGCCAAGTTCGGGGTCCTGGGCGGTCTTGCTCAGAGGATGATTTGGTTGTACTTTGGATTTGGGTGAAAGTGGTACAGCTTCTGTCTATGCTGTGTTCACCCACTATTACTTCTAATATGCCGTTGGAGGGACTGTCTTCTGTTGGTGAAAACTAAACACTGACACGCACTGGAAACTCTTAGTCTTTGTAAGGGTCTGCAGCCCAGCACACGGTAAATGCCCAATAAGTGCATGCTGAATGTTGAGGGAATAAATGAACAGATGGATGCATCCACTCCCCTTCTAGTCTACTGGGTAAACCTCTCCGTAAACTCCTACAGGCCTCAGGTTCCTTCTAATATGCAGTCCAGGTTCCCCAGTTACAATCTTCAGCTGAGTGCCCCAAGTCCAATGTCTGAACTGTTCCTTCTGCCCTTGTCCAGTCCTCTCCTGATTGGGATCCTCCCAGCAGGGTGACTGGTAACATTTAGAAGTTTGGCTACAACGATGACGATGTCCTTGCCTCTATTAGAGCATCCCATAACGAAGGTAACGCCCTCTGTACATCAGAATGCTAAGAGGGCTGCAGGACCATCATGAACGCCCCTTACTGCCCCTCCCCGCACTCTAAGATCTGAACTGGAGTCTCTTACTCCAACTTTCTATTCTAGAGACTATGTTTGTTTGTTTGTTTGTTTATTTCCTCATCCAAGAACATTCTTTTTCATTGCTTTTTTTAGAGAGAGAGGAAGGGAGAGAGAGAAACATCAATACGAGAGGGAAGCCTTGATCGGCTGCCTCCTGAACGTGCCCAGACTGGGGATCATATGGGGCGCATGTGCACCCGGACCAGGGATCGGGGATCAAGGATGCAGCCTGCAGTCTGGGTATGTGCCCTGAGCAGGAATCAAACCTGCAACTTTTCAGTTACAGGATGATTCTCCAACCAATCAAACCACACCGGCCAGGGTGAGATCATGTTCATTTAAATAGAAAACCCCTTGCTAACCCAGGGTTAAGCTTTAAAGGGCATGGCCCACCATCTGGCTGCATTTCCCTGACCAGTGTGGATGCCATAGGAATCACCTGGGAAGCTATTTTAAAGGCTGAAATTAGAGAATCAGATTCCATCGGTCTGTGGTAGAGCTTAGCTGCTAGTATATTGTACAAGCTCCCTGGCAATTCTAATGTGTCCAAGTTTCAGAACTATTTCACCTGTCACTCAGTTTTGGCACTCTCTGGAAGACTGTGTCATACCCTTTTTTCCCTTCCATGCCCCTTCCAAATGCTCACCACCCAGAGCGCACAATCTCAGCTTCCCAGCATTGTATCCTCATGCAGGTATCTGCACCCAGGGCGCCTCCAGAGATCCTGCCCAACCCCAGAGATTTCAATACCTTCTAGTATTGTGCTGTCCAATATGGTAGCTGCCAGCCGCATTCAGCTACCGAGCGCTTGAAAGGTGCCTATTGGACTACTCAGCCTCAGCTCACCCGGCCTTCTTGCAGTTTCTCAGATATATCAAGGCCATTCCTATCTCAGGGCCTTTGCCCATGCGGCCTATTTACTGGGAGTGTTAACAAACAATAACAACAACAAAAAAAACCCAGTGGGGGTTTGGCTGCCTGTAGCCACAAAAAGCCAGGCTTGTGAGGTAGGTGCAGATGCAAAAGGAAAAAGGTTTTCTTTGGATACCGCCCTACCTTGAAGAATGGAGGATTCCCTATCGCTCAAAGCTCATCTCCTTCACAAAACCCAGATAAACCCAGTCATCTTCAGAAAGTCGTGAACAAAAGGCAGTGCCCAGGGTCCCTACTCCATTTTAAATTACCGGCCTTGGAGCCCGAGGAGGCTGCTAAGCAGTCATCCAGGTGGCTTAGCTTGTTCCCAGCTGCTGTGGCTTCAGGCTCCCTCCTGGAGGCTGTGTGGGGATCCAGTGTGTCTCTGGCCTTGTGGCTGGTCAGGCTGCAATGTCACATGCTCCTTGATAGGACAGCATGCAAACACACCAGATCAGTGAGGGAGAGAGGGAGACCCCCTCCAGGAGGCCATGGGCCACGTGACTTCTAAGGTAGAGCACCATCTGAGTGCAGGTCCCAATCAGTGAGTGATGAGCAAAAGGAGTTCAGGTCCCAAGCAGAGAGCAAGGAGTGAGAGAGTTTTTGTTCCCCGGGACTATATCCATTTTGGATGTAGGATGGGTCAGGTGCTTTCTCAGAAAGACCAATTAACTTTCTAAACTTTCATCTGCTTTGGGTGGGTCCACTTCCCAACCAATCGCTTTCCCTAGGCTACACTGACAGGCCTCTTCGGTCTAGCCCCTCCCCCTGCAGCCATTCTGACCTTTATGGTGCACGCCCCTGCTTTCCCCGGGTCCTAACCCCAATCTGGTACCTTAAAGGTGGGGGCAACGGCTTCCCGCCTTATTCAATTATCTTTCTAGCTTTTGGCATGCTAGGGGCCCTATCCATTCATCTTTCTATCTTTCCGTGCACTGACCGTATCCATTCATCCGTCTAGCCCTTAGTTCCTCAGTGTAAGAACCTCCCCTGCTGCCATCCTACTGGTTGGGGGAGGCTCCCCTGACTCCACCATAGCCCAAGGCTGCCCGGCCTCCCTGCTTTCCGGGCCTGGGGCTGCATTGCCGAGGCTGCGGCAGCTGGGCCGTCTCCGGGCAAACACTCCACTATAGCTGGACCCAACCACTGCTCCCGCTGCGGGAGGCAGCACCCTGCTGCTCGAGGTGTCTTCCAGGGTTCCCACCACCTTTCGGCTGGGAAGTTGCATGGTAGAGATGCCACAATCAGCCAAACCTCTGGGCTCCTCACCCTACCAGCAGGGGGGCATCCTCTCCTCCCTGCAGCTCTTCACAGCCTGCCAAGCATTGGGCACCTCAGCGCACTAAGGGGTGGGCCGAGGGTACAGGCTCATCCACCGGTAACAGGAGCACTTTCCTCCCTGGACTTGTGCCCCTTCACTCCCTTCCCCCAGTGCTAGGGCACCCTGCCAGGTGCACCTGCTGCCAAGGACCACCTCCCTTGAGTCACACATGGCTTATCTGACAGCATCAGGCGCTGATTTGGCTGTGGGAGCCCTTCTGTCTCTGTGAGGGAAGGACTAGGAGGGGACCTCACGCACCAAGTGCTGATGGGGTTTCTGGGCTCCAGCTCCAGGCCACACTCAGCCTCTCCCAGGACCAGCCCTTCATCAGTGATGACAATAACAAACACTTTCATTTTGTAGGTTTGCTTGGAAGCATTAAAGTGATAATCCTTGTTGAAGTGCTAGCAGATAGTGTTACAGAACCAGCCAGTGCTGTTCTGGAACAGCCATGAGGTTTGATTGCCTGCTGCCAAGAAGCATGACTTCTAAAACTTCTTGGTGAAAAAGGAAAAGGGTTGTTTATTTAAAGGTTATACAGATGTAGAATAATAGCAGATTTCTGACATTAAGTCCTGCTTCCTTTAAAAACACCCCGAAACAAAAAGTCCTGCCCCCCTCTGCCAAACCAGACCAGTTTCAGAATATGCCACTCAGAGGTACCGTCTTTTAGAAAAGCAGGAGTCTGCAGCTCAGCAGTCCTGGTCACAGTTCAGCTTCAAGCATCTGACAGGAGTCTGGGTGGCCAGCCAGGTCCCTGCCGCAGCACCACCGGCTCTGCCGCCGTCTTCTCTAGGCAGACTTCCAGGGAGACCTCCTGACCTCGCGGCAGCCTGCTCTGCAGACCCCATAGCTGACTCACTGGCAGAGCCACAGACAGACCTCCTGACTTCATGGCAGCCCGCTCTAATTTAAATGCTCGGCTTAGAACTTCCTGCATGATCTAATGCCCGGCTCTTTCTGTGATTCGTTAGTGCCCACCATTGTCGTCAGCTCCCCAGGGTTTTTGAACCTTTTTTGACTACCGTCTTTAGTCAGGGCAAGAGCTTCCAATGAAGCATGGGCATCCACCCGCCACTGCCCCACCCTCCACCCTTGACTATGTCACAAGCCACTGCACATTCTCACAGTCACACACACAGTTCTGCAGCTTCTGAGATCTTCCTTTTGGGAAGGCACGGGCTGTTAACTTGCCTTTGTTATGTAATGTGTCTAAATACTGTGCCTTCCGCTCTTCCCTGCCCACTCTACCGCCTGTACCCCATTACAATAGTAAATATTCAGCATATGCCAGCCGAGACATTGTTGATTTCAGTAGTCAAACTTACAGACAAGGAACTGAGAGCCGTGTAACAGGACAGTGCAGGCTGTAATCCAGGTTGTCATTAGTGATACCAACCCACCACCGAAAGAAAGGCTATGGGCTGGAGCTCTTTGCGGGGAGAGGGTATATAATCCGGTTTTTAAGAGAGAACGAAGTCTCATATTATGTATAAAGTTAGCAGTGGCTGCCCTGAGTGTGCTCAGCATTTTCTCCCTTACTGTGTGTCAGCTTTTCTGGGTTTGAACCATCACTACCTTCTAGTCTTCCTTTCTCCCAACTCAGCATGTTTGACCTATGGTCCCAGCAAGTGACATATTGATTTTAAGGTGAAATTTGTGATCTGGGCAAGTGAAGACTATGTTGGGAGAAGGCGCTTCTCATTGAAATGTGCTTCTCATGAAGAGGAACTGCAGTCCTGAGTCAGGGAAACGGTTGAGGGAAGCCATACCTGCTCTGATGAGTTGGGGTACCCAGAGGCAGAGGTATGCGACTGCGGGGAGAGAAGGGGATGTCATCTCAGAACCACTATCTGCGTTTCAAGGGACAGAAAATGGGAGCAGCACCGAGGGGCTCCAAACAGAGAATGTAGGCATTTTCAAAATGTAAAAACAGGAAGAGTATATTGAACACTAAACAGAACAACACTTGATCTTTCTTTGATGACTCAGAGGGAGGTTTGTTTATTTATTTATTTATTTATTTATTTTTTCATTTATTATGTGTGATCCTCACCTGAGGACATGCTTATTGATTTTAGGGAGAGGGGAAGGCAGGGAGGGAGAGAAGGAGAGAAACATTGATGTGAGAGAGAAACACTGCAACTGGGGACCAAAAACCCAGATATGTGCCCTCACCAGGAATCAAACAAGTGACCGTTTTTTTACAAGACAATGCCCCAACCAACTGAACCACACTGGCCAAGACTCAGGGGGTGATTAGGAGCATGCATCACTCCAGAGCACTGCACTAGCTGAAACTTACTGTGTAATAGACAGAAGTTCGCATTAACATGTTAACTGTTAACAGCTTCCGGAGCAACAGGGGTTGATTTGTTAATAATCTTTTCCATTTATTGGGCACCCTCTGTGCCAGGAGCAATGCTAAGTACTTTCTTTTCATTTTCTTATTGAATCCTTTCTGCCACCCTGTGAGCTTTGCATTCTGAGGATATTGAAGCTTACAGAGATGAAAGAGCTTGTGCACAGCTATGCAGGGAAAAATGACAAGAGCTGAGACTCCCACACAATGTATCTAATTTAAAAGCAATCGCTTTTAACCACTGCTCCATATTGCCTAGAAAAGCCCAGACTGTGTTTTGATGGATGAAAGGCTGAAGAAAAGTCAACCAGGGAGACAGAAAACAAGCATCATGAGAACAGCCCCGTGAGGCTTCTGTGAAATGCCTTCCTTCCTTCACCCACAAGGGTGGGTTTTCCATTCTGGAAACAACAGTGTTCATATGGGATAAATGCTGCTCTACAAGAAAACGCCATGAGCTGCTTTAAACCGAGGGTCCAAACTCTGGCCACATGAAGTGGACCTGATGTGATAAAATGGGATCTGGAAACTCACCCTGTGTGAGCTATAGGTATGGTTTCCCATCTGTACTTCCAATACCCACCCTCTGAGACCAATGTATTATTTATATTCTGTTCACAAAATCACTCCTCCAACATTTCCATGTTCTCCTTTGAATTACTTATACTTTATTAGTCACAGGCCCTGGCAGGAAGCAAACAGAACTCTCAAACTAGATGCTTGAGGAGAGTTTAATGAAGGGGTTATCCACAAAGATTTGGGGAGGGTTGAGGTGGCTACAGGCAAGGCTATGGGACCCGAGCAGGCAGCCTTTATAAGGATCTGCAGAGGAGGCTGGGGAGGGGAGGACTGGTGGGCATTCATAGTCCAACCTCACTTCCTTCCCAACCCTGAACCTGCCAGTCCCTCCCAGCAGAAGTCACTGACAAGAGAACCTGTTACCGTTTCCGGGACGCAGAGCAAGGTGGAGAAAGATAAAAAAGGGTTTATTTGGGTGGGGTTAATAGAACATACCTAGCACAGTCCTACACTCCACCTCCCACAAAAAAATTAAATTAAAACAAGAGCAAAAATGTCAACTAATAAAGTGATACTTATTAAAAAGTCAGAACAAAAAATACCCATTGAGAAGTCAAAAAGAGACGCTTGAACAGAAAATAGCCCAGAGACTATTTGACAGGACCTGGTACATGTTTTACACACATCTGAACTTATTGGAATTATTTAAATATTTGAAGATTTGACACAGAAATCCGTATTTCCTATTTTTCTTGAACAATCGAAAGATCGTACGCAATGGCCCCACGGCTGGAGCTGAGGGGCTGCTGCCCCCTGGAGGAAAGATGGAGACATGCAGCTCCAGTTTCTGGAGATCCCCAACCTACCCAATTACTGACGTCGACTAGCTGAATGGTCCCAGTGGGCAGCCCTGACTTACACCAACTAAGAGAGGCTTATGCAGCTTAGTAGAAAGATGAATACTAAGCTCTCTGGCCACATGCAGTGAGGGAAACTGCGGGGGGGAGGTCTTTGTCTTGTAAAAGTAACTGCCAGTTCATCAGAAGAGGATGTTTTCTCTAGTTTGGTTGTGAGAAGATACCATTAGAGGAAAGGCACAACAACCCCTTTCTCTCCTACAACTTTTTATGCTCACGAGAAGCTCAGCCCAAGGAGGGGAGGAAGGCCGGAACAAGAACAATGACCGTAGCAACCAGACTTCAGACCTTCCCGCTACCAGCGCCTTGGTTCTACTCAGAATCCTTCGGTGACTCCCTCTTGCCCCTGGAACGAGGGTTGCCAACAAGAGGACCTTTTGCTTTCCAGGGGGTATTTGGAAATGTCCGGAGACATTTTTGTTGTCTTGACTAGAGAGATGCTACTGGCTACCTGTGGGCATGAGCCAGAGCTGCTGTTGACCATCCCACGATCTCCAGGAGAGCTTCCTGTCCTACCCCAAGATAAAGAATTCTCCAGTCTCACATGTCAGTAGTACCAAAGCTGAGCAACGCTGCTCTAGAATAAAGTCCATTTTTGTAGGCTTATTTGGGAGCAAACAAGATCTCCAATGTCTTCCCTTGTTTGTATCAACCACCTCCTCCCTCACCAGCTGCCCGCCCCCACCCCCACACCATACTCCGTTGCTCACTCCTTGGATGCTCTTTCCTATGTTTGGGCCTTTGCACGTGCTGTTCCTGGAACTTAGCACAGGGCCTCCATCTGCCTAGGGGCAGCCTACCTTAGACCTATCAGGTATCACCTTAGACATCACTTCACTGCCTTTGGGGAACTTTGCCTCCCGGAGCTGCTACGGCATTCCCAGGCTAGTAATGACCACACTCTAGTGTGGTCTCTGGACAAGACCAAACAGGGCAGGGACCAGGGCTGCCTTGCCTACTGTGTCCACAGCACCTGTACGTGAAAGCCACTCAGCACTATTGGATGGATACATGGCCGCACCCTCATCTCGAACAGTTTTAATGAAATCAAAGTCCTGTAGGCAGCTTTAGTTTCATCTCCAAGATAACCAGTATGAATCAAGTGGTTCCTGGCAGAAAGCAAATGACTTTGAAAGCTTCACTAGCTCACTTCCCAGCGAGAACCGACTGGCAAGCCCTAGCAATCCCACCTCTACTGAGAAAACATTTGGTTTATTGGTTGTTCTGACTTGGCCTTGGAAAACCAAGAACACGTTCTGTGTAATTACTATTCAGTGTTAGTCAGCATGGATGCACAGAAGTCCTCACTCTACATATTTATTAAGAAATCCATCCACCCTCATTTTTCTAGACAGAGCAATTTCAGACACTTCCTGTCTCCACGAAGTCATTGCTAATATTGAATTCCAATAGTATGTGAAACTGTGGCTGGCAGCCAATAAAAGATGCTTTAAACCCTAACCCTCCCTTGACAGCTCAGTAATTTGTGAGTAACCTGACAGGCAGTGAATTCGTTGAACTTTGAAGTCTAAGCCTTTTTCTCCTGGTGGCAAGGGCTGAGTGAGGAATGAATGTCCCAAAGGAGCTACTCTTGGAATCAAAATTGCATACGTTCATTTGCCCTGTGTCCATATGGAATATTATTTTTCCAGAAGACTAGAAAGTATGCCCTGAAGTGAGAGGGGGAGATGCTAGCACACATTTGCTCTCTCCAGCTAGAAGAGAGATGCCATTTCTAGACCTGACCTCAGCAAGGCGGGGGTGGGGGTGGGGCGTGTGCCAGCTAGCTCGGGCCCTCTCCTGGGGCCCACCACAGGTCCTCAGGAGGTGAGAGAACCCATCTGCCTGCTCAGCATGGTCTCGCTGTAATGCGTGCTGCGGGTTCCTTGTATTTCCTCTCTGTGGGAATTTCATGTAATGTCTGTTGAATGCAACCAGAATCTCAAAAGCATGGAGCGTTAGGGGGAAAAATAGGCCTCAAGCTGCAAATAGCAGCCCAATAAAAAGCTGTTTTTCTTGATGGGTGTTCCTTGGGGAAGGAACTCCCTCCCTCGCCCCCGGGAGGAACTACTTTACACCAGAGTCCTTCAGCGCTCCTGACGAGAGGACATGACAGTCCACAAAGAGGTGTAGAGATGGCCACTCTGTTATTACAATGAGATTGAATGTGACTCATTGTCAGGAGCAGGAAACAGCATCAGTGATGTTTATCTTTCTTTCCATGGAAAATGGTCTAAGCTGCCCAGGTTGGACAATTGAGTCCATAAGCAATTAACAACACAATCACAGCCTGTTACAGCTCAAAGGAACGTTGAGGCCACGTGATCCATTCTACAAAACATGGGTTGTGGACTGAGCACTGAAGCACCCCAGAGGGCCTGAGTGATGGTCCCAAGGTCACTAGGTCTATTAGTAGCCGGGAGGGGGCCAAATTTCCTATTTCAACCTGTTACCCTCCTTTCCACACGACCTCCCAACACTGCCCTGGGGACACAGGCCTGCACAGCTGGGGCTCAGGCAACAGCACTGGGTTTAAGTGCCTGTCTTAGTCAGCATGGGGTGCTATAATAAAAATACCATAGATTAAATGGCTTAAACACAAACATTTATTTCTCACAGTTCTGGAGGCTGGGAAGTCCCAGATCAGGGTCCCAACATAGTCGGGTGAGGGCCCCCTTCCTGGTTTATGCTTGACACCTTCTCTTTGTGTCCTCCCACAATGGACATAGCAAAGGAGCTCCTCGGCCTCTTTTATAGGAGCGCGGATTCCCTCCGTGAGAGCCCCACCCCCTAATACCATCACCCTGGGAGTGGGGATGCGGCATGAGATTTTTGCAAGGGCACAACTGTCTATATCACAAGTGCAGGAAGGATCTAGGCCCTCAAAAGTGCTCTGCAGGGGCAGTTAGGCGTCTTCCTGTGCTGGCTCAGGGGCATCCTTTCTACCTCATGGCTGGCTTTCTTTTCTCCTAAATCAAAGACAAAAAAGCAAAGGAAGGTTTCCAAGATCCCACACCATACCGCAATGAGTCTGTAAGTCACCAGGCAGTTTGAAGTCTTGTGGTTCCCACCTCCAGGCCACACACACACCCCAGCCCCTCTTTCAGATGGTGGGACCCGAGCTGACTAGGAAGTTCATCCATTTTCTTCTTGCCAAAATAAATACCTGCAAAGGGAAGAGCGTCGAGAGGCCTAAGAGGGTTTGTGGGGGTAGAGGGCTATCAGGCACCCTAAGATGAAAGGCAGATGAGGCAGGAAGAACAGAGCTGAGAGGTAGCCATTCTCAGAGGAACCAACTATATGACAGCTCATCCCCTGCCCCGATCTTTGTGTTTATTTCCACGGCTGGTTAACGAAGGGACTCTCAAGAAATTATACACCATCCCATGTTGCAGCTGGGGGATGAGCTCTTCCTGCACCCACTTTCTCCACCTCTGATATTGTTTCAGAGGGGCTAATGGGCTTCTTCTCCTGGGCCTCACAGCCGAGCTGGGAGGAATGTGCCCACAGGGGATGCACAGTCAGATCCTCGGGACTTCAGGTGTCCAGTGTCCATGGCAATTCTGCCCTCCATCAATTATGCTGAGAGTCATTAAAATGGGTTTTTGACAATAAAGTGGGGGGCGGCTAAGTAGAATCTATCAACTCTACTTCCTTTGCAACTGACTTGAAATACAGATGATAGATTTCAGAGTATTAAGAGAGAAAATGGTTCATTCCCTTATTCCATTTACTGGTCGGGCAGGAGTGGAAACAGCAATCCGCTCCGACAAGGAGCCAACAGGCGTGGCTTTCACATTTATTGAATTTTGCCTGATCATGAGCCTCCCAAAGAGTATTTGCTTTTTTAAAAAAATGTTTACACTTGATCTTAGCCAAAAGGTTGAGAAGCAGTTTTGTAAAAAAAATTTTGAAATAAAAATTATTTTAGATCTTTCTGGAAATGGGTAACTTGATTTTCTTGCAAACAGCTAAGCCTATAGCTGGTCCCTGGTAAAATGGTCAGCCTCTTCCTTAATCCACTGTATAAGTAAGTTTGTCTCTGGGAATTTACCAAAGTAAATAATCCTAAATTCTGGAAAAATCCACATTCATGACTATGCTTATTATATAGCACTACTTAGCATGAAAGAACGATAAACACTTCAAACACTTAATGATTGATAGGGTAATGGTTAGGTAAGCTGTGCAAATGCTCTGTTAGGAGTATTACTCAGCCATTACAAATGACAAAAAAATGTTAAGTTCACTAAAAAAAAAAGGATATAAAATTAAGTGATGGTCATGCACCTCTGTAGAGACATGTAAAAAAAAACTTTCCATAAAATTTGCTAAAACATTAACAGTGATTGCAGAGGGGTGATTCTTTTCATTATTTTAAAAAAATTTAGTTTCATAATTATGTTTTTATAATGAAAAAATATAAATATAACTTCCCAAAGTAAAGATAGTCCACTGACCCACTAGGACATCCAGTCTCTCTGGACCTGGGAGACAGTTGCCTGATTTGAAAGAAATCCATGTGCAAAACATTTGGTGGTTCAATGACTCGGCCTGTGTCACACAGGGCAACTGAGTGTAGTAGTTGCTATGGCAGCTACTGCTTGCGAGGTGGTGGTGGCAGCAGTGTGGTTTCTAGAACTCCCGCTGTCCTCTGCACTGGCCAGGAAGCATGCGGAGTCCCCCGTCCAGGATGTGCGTTAAGAGAACCAGAGAGTGCTCGGGGTGCGAGGTCAGGGCAGTGAAGACTGTGAGAATTGCTGACGGGGCAGCTGAAGTCTCAAGATGGGCACGTGGGTTGGGAGAAAGAGATGTAGCGACAGCCTGCGGGTGGCCTCAAATATTTGGGAAACCGAGATATTGTTTTAACAGCTAATCCCTCCTCGGGGACTTGATGTCGTTATGCAGAGTGACCAGAGAAAAAGCCCCTCTTCTTTCTTCATTGCCCTGGCTCTGAATCCTCTGTGTGATTCTGTTTCATATCCAGCACCAGTTGGTGATGGAATCTTCCCCTCTTATGTCAGGGTTGATTTGCCAATGGTAGAATTCTTCCATTGTAGTTGCTTAAATTCAGATATTAACTATGAGTTCCTCATCATCATTCCTAGAGAAATAGTTCCTACTCTTCCTGCTTTGTTTGTCACCTAGATCTGTGCTATGTGATGAATTTGTCCTCCGTTCCTGCCACAAATATTTCCATGAGCAGACACCATGTGGCAGCCCTGAGCTAGGCACTGGGCACTACGGCATCCCAAACAGACAGTCTTTGCCCTCGGCAAGCTTAAATTCTAGCAAGACGGGAAGAGTTAACAATCACTGGGTATTTGTGTGTATTAACTTAGTTAATGCTTATCCCAACCCTATTGGATAAGTACTGTTCTTATCTCCATTTTACAGATGAGGAAATAATGACACAAAGATGTTGGGCAACTTGTTCAAAGAGGCAGAACTAGGGGTCCTCGCTCTTCCCCTTGGGCTGGAGTTGCTTTTCCGTGGCACGCATATCTGTCTGTGACTCAGCTGCAGCTGTCCACTATTCTAGAAATTACTTTTCTCAATTGCAATGAGGCGAGAGGTGTCAGGAGGATTGAGGTGTGGAAAGAATGACTTCCTCATAGAGACAGAACAGACTGACAGCTGTTAGAGGGGAGGGGGCTTGGGGGTCTGGGTAAAAAAGGTAAGAGAGTAAAGGGGGTTTAAATGGTGAAGGAAGGAGACTTGACTTGGGGTGGCGAACACACAATACAATGTACAAATAATGTATTATAGAACCGTACATCTAAAACCTATGTGATTTTGTTACCCCAATATCGCCCCAATAAATTCAATTTTAAAAAATCCAAAGGGAAAAAGAAATAATGACTTCCAACTTGAGTACTACTTGAAAAAATCTATGTGACTTGCTATGTTACGTTATCATACAAACTCAATACAACAGCCTCGAATTCTTTGGGCCATCTCAGGATAATATCAGTTACATTTTTTAGAGTACACCAAAATGAAAGATTTCTTTTCAAGTAAACTATTTTCTTACATGTATCATACTTTGGGAAATGCTGTCCTAACCAACTGGGATAATGGCTAAATACAGGTGAAGAATCATCACCATGATAAAAGTGTCTCCTGTTATAACTGAGGACACAGGACAACTGTCCACAGAAGCCCAAGAGGGTTCTAAAATGTTGGCTCTTTAGTGACAATATAACTTTCATGGTAACCATTAAACTTACCAGTTCAATTGCTAAGTTTCTAAGGTGAATCTAATAGGAAATGCTACATGCCTTGTTAATACAATGTTATATCGCCTGCAAGCATTTTTATGGTTTTGTGATACACAGTCTAAGATTTTGGAAAGGGTTCTTAATGAGGAAAACAAATTTTTCCCTAGCCTTTGGTGTCAAATTAGATGAGAAGGCGTATCCTATCAGCGTATTCCTATGGAGTTTTTTCATTCTTAAAGATGACATATATTCCTTTGTTTTTAAAATTAATTTTACTTGTTATTTCACAAATCTAATATTTCTTGAGTTCCTGTTATGTGTCAGGTATTTTTCCGGGCATGAGGAATCAGATATATAAGGCAGTCAAAACCCCTCATGGAGTTCCTTTTCTTTTTTTTTTTTGAGGTGGGGAAGATGGCCAACAAAAAGAACACAGCCCTGGCCGAGCAGCTCAGGTGGGCGGAGCATCGTCCCGCAGACCAAAGCGCTCCAGGTTCCACCCCTGGCCAGGGTGCGTATAGGAGGCAACCGACTGATATTTCTCACTTCAGTGTTTCTCTCTCTCCCTTCCTCTCTCTCTAACAAAATAAAAATAAAAATACCCTTCCATGAGGATAAAAATAAAGAATACGGATAAGTGTATGATATAATATCAGTTGATAATAACCGTCATGGAAAAAAAATAAGACAGGTAAGAAGAGAGTGCGTGAAAGGGGAAGGTGGTTTCAGATGAACCTCAGGGCAATGCAACGGGCGTTCAGACCTGGCTGGGCACTAAGGCCGCCTCCTTGTAAGCTGCGTGATCTTGGGCAAGTTACATGGCACCTCTGTTTCCTCACCACTAAAATGGATATAACATTATAGCTCCATCACAGGGGGTTTTATTAGTCTTTCAGTTTTTAAAAAACATTTTGAATTCTCCTCTGCTTATTTTTCTCAGAAATGTTCAGTGATCCTATTTTGCAAACAGACAGTAAAATGTGACCACGTGCATTTCCAAATGATTTTTCTGGTGTATGAATTTATTTTCACTCTGACATAAGGCATAAAAATTCACATTTTGATGCATATGTAAAATATATATACTTATTTTGAAATAATTACATACGTACAAGAAGTTGCAAGGATAGAACAGGGTCCCATGTACCC
The DNA here is from genome assembly GCA_004026545.1 of Mormoops blainvillei. Taxonomy (NCBI): domain Eukaryota; kingdom Metazoa; phylum Chordata; class Mammalia; order Chiroptera; family Mormoopidae; genus Mormoops; species Mormoops blainvillei. The sequence goes on along the minus strand of PVJD01003485.1, from coordinate 102,371 downwards.
TCCCTCCAGCTTTTCCATGGTGACGGTTACATAGTTTGAAGTCCACTCTCTCGGGGGAAGGAGCTGTGACCGTAAGGGATGTGTGGGGCCTTCTGTGGATCGATATGCTCTATATTTGGGCCTGGTTGATGGTTCACTGAGTATTTGCACTTTAGGTATTAAATTGTGCGCATAGTCTTTGCATATTTTTCAATAAGTTATATTTTACGGTTTCTACGTGGTTAAAAGAGAAAGCATGAGGGATCAAGAATGAAATCTCCTGGTGAATTTTTCTCTATTCCCTCATGAAACTGCAAAGGTGGTGATGGAAATAGGACAAACCAATAAGAAGTAAAATCCGCACAAAAATTGATATCTGTAGCGGGACAAGGGATGCGGCGGAAGGGCAAAGAGGCGGGAACAAGGCTTCTTACAGTGTTTGGATTGTGATATATGTCACTGGTACTCTATTCACAAAATGGAGAAGCACGGGGTGGGGCAGGGGGAGGAGCAAGATGCTTTCCCCATGGGTCAGGATGGTTTGGGATTGGAGGAGCCTCTCCAGGTCCCTGAAAGGAGAGGTGTGTTGGGGCTGGGGCTGGAAGCAGGGCTTGGTGAGAAGGTTGGATCAAGAGAGTTAGGCCATAGCTGCCCTTCTCCCTCACCTTCTGCAGAGCCTGAGGTCGCCTAAGGTGGAGCGAGGTGACGTTGCAAGCTAGGGGACGATGTATCAGCTGAATGAATGATGAGACCTCGCGTCAGCCTCCTCCACCTGGGCTCTCAGGACTCTGGGAAGCCAGGACCCCAGCCCCCAGATTTCAAAGGATTCCTGTCCAAAAGAAAAGCCTCCTAGAGATGGACAGAAAGTTCCAGCTCAGGTGAAACAGCTGCCCTGCAGGACAGCTACGACTCCTGCCATCCTCCCAGACCCGGACGCCCTCCTCATTCCTGGTTTAGACAAGGAAGGCAGGCTTTTTGTTGGGGTCCTTCCACCCCTTTCCACCAGCATTTAGGTGCGACTTCCTGTATCTGCCACATTTTCCACTCTTCCATCTGCTTTGAGCCTTCAACATAGCATTTCCAGTGTCCCTCCTTTTTGTCTTTGGGGTTAATTCACATTTTTTGAATTGGTAAACTATTTTTAGAGCAGTTTTAAATTCACAGCAAGACTGCACAGAAGGTACAGGAATTTTCCATATACTCCCTGCCCCCACATGTGCACAGCCTCCTTCTATCAACACCCCCCACCACAGTGGTACATTTGTTGCAATTGATGAACTTACGTTGACCCATCATCATCACCCAGAGTCCATAGTTTACATGAGGGCTCATTCTCGGTGGTGCACATTCTATGGGTTTGGGCAAATATCCATCATTATGGTATCACACAGAGTATTTTCACTGCCCTAAAAATCCTCTGTTCTTGTCTATTAATCTTTCCCTCCCCGAACCCCTGGCAACCATTGATCCTTTTACTGTCTCCATAGTTTTCAGAATGTCATATAGTTGAAATCATAATTAATATTTTAAAAATAATGTTTTATTTCCTTGCTGTCATCTTAATAGGATTTGGGAGGAAAATGTGATTAAGTTGATGTTTAATATGCCACATTTAAATGAAAGATAATAAACCACATTTTTCTACTAATTTAAGACTATCCTGGAAGCTCCTGGTTATAGCAGCTCTCTGTTGAGGTAGACCCTCGACTAAAAAAGCAAGATTGAAGCCCTGCAGGCAAATTTAAAGTTCTTTGGTTCTTTCACTGGAGGTGTTAACACTTGAAAACATGGGATCCTTTATACAGCTTGTGTCAAAGGGAAGGGATATATAAGGAAAGAATCAGGGTGACAATACCGTTACAACAAATTACAGACCTCTTTGGTGTGAAATTACAGTCTGTCTTCAGTTTCCTTTTTGCAGCTGTTCCTTGTTTACTATTTAACCATACAACCTTAGATTACAGAGAAACGGGGAAAACCCCTGTTCAGGGAACAGTCTGCACTCATCTTTGCAGATATTTTTTTTTAATATATTTTATTGATTGTGCTATGACAGTTGCCCCAGTTTTCCCCCTTTGCACCCCTCCCCCTGGTACCTGCATTCCCTCCAGCAATTCCCACCCCGCTTAGTTCATATCCATGGGGCATGCATATAAGTTCTTTGGCTACTCCATTTTATCTACTGTTTTTAACATCCCCCCATCTATTCTGTACCTATCAATTTGTACTTCTTAATCCCTGAACCTTTTCCCCCATTCTCCCCTCACCCCCTCCCTGCTGATAACCCTCCAAATGATCTCCATATCTATGATTCTGTTTCTGTTCTGCTTGTTTGCTTAATTTGTTTTTTAGAGTCAATTGTTCACAGTTGTGAATTTATTGTCATTTTAATGTTCATAGTTTTTATCTTCTTCTTTTTCTTAAATAAGTCCTTTTAACATTTCATATAATAAGGGCTTGGTAATGATGAATTCCTTTAGCTTTACCTTGTCTGGGAAGCACTTCATCTGACCTTCCATTCTAAATAATAGCTTTCCTAGAGTCATCTAGGTTGTAGATCCTTGCTTTTCATCACTTTGAATACTTCTAGCCAGTCTCTTCTAGCCTGAAAAGTTTCTTTTGAGAAATCATTTGACAGTCTTATGGGAATTCCTTTGTGGATAACTCTCTGCTTTTTTCTTGCTGCTTTTAAGATTCCCTCTTTATCTTTAACCTCTGGCTTATTAATTATGATGTGTCTTGATGCGTTCCTCTTTGGGTCCATCTTCTTAGAGACTCTCTGTGCTTCCTAGACTTGTATGTCTATTTCCTTTGCCAAATTAAGGAAGTTTTCTTTCATTATTTTTTCAAATAAGTTTTTCAATTTCTTGCTCTTTCTCTTCTCCTTCTGGCACCCCTATGACTCTAATGCTGGTACATTTGAAGGTGTCCCAGAGGCTGCTTATACTATCCTCATTTTTTTTTGGATTATTTTTACTTCTTGCTGTTCTGATTGAATGGCTTTTTCCTTCCATATGTTCCAAATCATTGATTTTAGTCTTGGCTTCATCGCCTCCACTGTTGGCTCCCTGTATATATTTCTTTATTTCCTTGGTGTAAACTTCATTTCTGCCTGGGTCTTTTTTATACTGTTGAAGTACCCAATGAGTTCTTCGAGCATCCTAATAACCAGTGTTCTGAATTCTGCATATGATAGATTGCTTATCTCCATTTTGTTTAGTTCTTTTTCTGGAGTTTTGTTTTGTTCTTTTATTTGGGCTATATTCCTTTGTCTCCTCATTTTGCAGCCTCCCTGTGTTTGTTTCTGTGTATCAGGTAGAGCTGCTTTGACTCCGGGTCTTAGTAGCATGGTCTATGGCAGAAAAGAGCACTAGTAAGTTGGGCGGGGTGGAGCCTTAGGTAATCACCGGGGTGGGGCCACCTGTGTCCTGGCTCTGTGGCTCTGCGTTGGGGAGGGCTCAGAGAGGGGACAAGAGCAGCTGCCTGTCCTCAGGAGTTTTGTCCAGGAGGAAGCTGTCTTCTGGCACTCAACCTGATGCCAGTCACTTCAATTTTCCCCCCATGCCACTGGTGCCCTCCAGCTGTTTCCTTGGTGCTGAAGCCCAGAGGGGATGTGTCTGAGTAAGTCCCAAGTCTTACTTTAAGACTTTAAGAGGGGTCCTTTAAGAGGGGACTCCTGAGAATCCTGCAGTTGCTTCTGCTGCCCCAACCTCCACTGGTTTTTATAGCTAGAAGTTAGGAGACTTATCTTCCTGGTGCCAGAACCCTGGGCTGCGTGGTCTGGTGTGAGGCTGGGGTCCTTGCTCCTGAGGTGTCCTTCCCAATTTTTCTCAACCGCACATGGGTGTGGGACCGCCCTCTCCACATCTCCATGCCTCTTCCCATGTCTCTGCATCTCCGCTCCTCCTACCCATCGGGATGAATGAGGCTTCTTTAATTCCTTTGTTGTTGTATTTCCATACAGCTTGATTTCCTAACAATTCTAGGTGATATTTGTTTGGTAGTCTCATTGTAATTTTTGCCGTGGTTATGTGAGGAGGCGAGCTGTGTTTACCTACGCCTTTATCTTGACTGGAAGCCACGGATATCTTATAATGAACATAGCATAATCTTTTGATTAGTTCCTATACAAATTAATTCTAACACCCAATTCCTGGTTGTTTGTATAGTTTTGAAAGTAGTGTACTCATAAATAAGAAAAATCTGGAAAAATTACAAAGCTGAGGTAAAACGGCAGTGATATGGAAACTAAAATCAAAGCCTTAGCCTTCTAAAACAAAATCAACTTAGCTGTTAATTTGCCCTCAGATATTTCTTGGGACCCGGCAAAGGCAAACGGCACTAAGGTGAACCAGGCTGCGGCGCGGCGGAAAAGCTCCCTGAGCGTGTGTTGCCACAGCCAGCTATGCTATGTAGAAATCAGGCATATTTAAGGCCCAGCAATTAGGGAGAGAGGAAGGACACGTAGACCCCGCGGGTGCCTGCCTCAGAACCTGACTGTTGTCGGTCCCCAGGGAGCAGCTGTTCTGTACTGGGGGCAGAAGTGGCAGCGTGGGGGTGCTAGTGCCACTGCTGTCACCATCAAGTGATGGCTTGGGGCGGGGTGACATCAAAACCTCAGAGGCTTCAGTTTCTTCATCTGTAAAAAGTGGGGGTTAAAAGAGGTGACCTTCAAGATTCTTCCTTGTTGAAAAAAAATTCTGATACTAGGCCATTTTCTGATGCATCAAATGACATTGGATACCTATAAGAAGTCTTCAGGGAAGAAATAAAATTTGAGCAATGTCACAAAAATTCAGTTCAAGAGTTCCAGAGGTATTTTAGGCCGGAAACTGGTATAACAGATACCTTAGAGATAACCGAGAACAGAACACCCTTAGAAAAATGGATTGAAGTTCTTGCCCTGCCACTTCCTTAGCTGCGCCAATACCTAGAAACAATGTGAAACACCTAGTACGGTATCAAGGACTTTGTAAATGGAAGCTATGAGTGAAATCGGAAGTTGGCTGCTCCTTAAAGCAGGAAGGGTTCACATACAGAAAAAGAATACATGAGACGGAAATTTGCTGAAGAAGCTTTTAGTAACAAAGGGGCAATGGTGAACTCTCTGGGGTCTACAAAGATAATCTAGGACTCACTGCTTGAGAAGGGGGGCCAGATGGACAGAAGTGGGACAGGCCCCCGAACTGGTTTGTACTTGGATGATGTGGCTCTGGGAATTAACCCTAGAAAGTCCCTTCAAATTAATAGTAATAAAAATCATGCAAGCGTCCACACCAAGGAAGCCAGGGTCAATTTACGAAGTCCTGGGAAGGGAGCTTTGGGAGCCAGCCCTGGGGAAAGTGAAAGGCAGGGTGGGAAGGGGAGCTGCAGAGGAAACAGGAATCAATAAGAGGTCTCGAATAGGCTGGGGCAGCGACCTTCAACCGCTGTGCCGCAGCACCCTGGTGTGCCACAGAAATATTTAAAACATGCAATACCTGACCATTTAGTTGGAGGCACTGACCTCTTTTCCTTGAGATTGTCAAATAAAAAGATGACAAGAGCCAACACAACAATAGCTGTCCGGTATGAGTAACCAAAATTATACCTATTTTTTGTCAGATCAGCAAAAAATATATTTGTTGGTGTGCTTCAGGATTTTAGTAATGAGTTTATGTGTAGAATGAGATGAAAAAGGTTGAAAATCGCTGGGCTAGGATGGTTCCTGCTCATTTTTAGACACTCAACAAGTATTTACTTACTGGCCAGCTAACTGGATGGTTCAAGGTAGCCTTGAAGTTCAAGATGGAGAAGGAGGGAAGGGCTGGGGAGCGCTACAAATGGCAGAATCCATGTCTGAAAAAGGTCCATTGTATCTTTCTGCCCTGGTTAGTTTTTAGTTCCTTATCTCCTTGCCTGCCTGAGGACTGTCTCAGGTGTCACCAAACCTGGTTAAAGTCCAGAGATTCCCCATCTAGGACCTTGCAGAAGAAACCTTTAACACTCAGTAACAATAGCCACGGTGCTTATTTCAGTGTCCCCTTCTCTTGTTATTCTCATTGCTGTCTCTCTAGTCAGGCTCTCAGTCTCTAACTTGTGGCCCGGCAGCCTCCTGATGGGTCTCTGCATCCACGTCAGAGCCATTAGATCATTTAGTGTTCCTGCCCAGAACTTTTCAAGGCTCTGCTCTGTGTGTAATAAAAAATCCTAGTTGCTTCATTTGACCCACCATATTCGTCTGAACACAGCTGTCCAAGTGTGTCTTCAACTTTCCTCCAGGAGCCCCCGCAGTCCAAGGCTCTGTTTTTAAACACCCTCTACCGCTGCCTCACCCTTGCTGGTGTGCTTGTGCATTTCCTGTGCCTACGAAGCCCTTACAAAGTCAATTGCATAGATTTACAATTAGGTCCACCACCCACCACCCAGCACCCACCATACACCATGCACCAACAACCCTTTTAAAGTTCCCTACTGGCCTTCAGGTGCTGACCAGCATGTCCCTGCCTATCTGCATTCACACTCACCTTTCCTTTCTGGACTTCATTCATCCACTCACTTTCCCTTCAGTGCTTATACCACCAATCCCAACTAGATCACAGGCATTGTGAGGGGAAGGAGTACATTTTATATTCCCTTCCCCACAGTGCCAAGCACTGTCTAATTAATAGGAAGTTTTACTGTCATTAATGAGATTTCCAAGGCATTTGTAAATTTACAAAGTCATTTCAAATAAAGTGAAAGGAAGCTAACTTTCCAAAGCCTATATAAAAATAGACTTTAAAATTCAGAATTCTCAACTGGGTATTAAATTCAGTTAAATTTTTGGATTTGAAAAAAATGTGCTGTTGGCTTTTCATTTCATCAGGTAGTTGTTTCCAGGCAACCTTGAATTTGTCAAATAAAAAAGTTTAAACAGAAGACTGGATATATGACCTTACTTTAAAAATCCTGCCATTGGCAGGCCAAACACACAATTCTGCATTATGACTAGACATACCTTAAAGGCCAGCCCTCTTTTCACAGATTATGTTTCTTAGGAAGAGCACTCAGTGCAGTTAAGACAGGATTTGGAGTTATGTACTCTGAATAATTTGAATTCTGACTGCAAGACTGGGAAAAGCCATCTAAACTTTCTGAGCTTTCATTCTTTATCTCTGACATAAGCATAATCATTCAACCTGCCTACCTCACGATGAGGCACCGTGCACCAAGTGACTGAATAGTTGACAGAATGGCAAAGAGGCCTTTTGTCATCATTGTCATCACAGCCCCATGACCATCACCATCACCACCACCCTGGGAAGAACTATAAAAACGGCGGAGAACAACAGGCGGACTCTCGGGATTGCGGTCTGCCCCGGCGGACGGGAGCAACCCTATAGCACCGCCAGGCCGCTCCTGAGGCACGGCCACCTCCCGCCCAAGTCTGCACAGCAGAGCCACCTCCACACAGCCGGCACTCGAGCTGGCTTGGCTGAACCTTGCTGCCTTCCAACTCCTTAACCCTCAGCCAACGATGGCTCATTCAACCCACCACCCACTTTGGCTCTCAGTCCCTGGCTTACTGAAGGACCCAGTCTTTTCCCGGGATGGCAATGGAACAAATCAGGGGAAGTCCCCTGCCACTTGTCCTGAGCATGGCTTCGAGACCTGATCATTGCCAGCCCTGCATGTGGCATCCTCTGTTTAGAGTTAACACAGGGAGCAAACAATTGCCCTCCCTGAGAAAATGCTAGGGCCTCTTCCCTTCTCCACTCTCAGGCAGGACCAGCTCGGGCCAGATGAAATAAGAGAGCCCCTGGGGCTGGCGACTTCCACGACTTCCCCCTTCCCCAGCCCCAGTCTTCAGACTAATTTGGAGGCTCACCAGGAGAGAATTTCTAAATGGAAAGAGGGAATACTAGATTTATTTAAAAGCTTCCTCTTCCTGGCAGGGTAGAAAAAGCCTTCTATCTCACCACGAAATATACCATTTCAGAAGAAAGCTAACTTTAAAAAGATTATAATTATGACACAATAAAATATTTCTTTTTCAGGAATGGGTAAACCTCAGAGGTAACCCTTTGGCCCCAGGTATGAGGAGTGACTTTGCAGTATGTTCTGTCTAGCCAATGCAAATATGCCATCCATGATTTGAGAGCAATAGTGGAGGACAATTTAAATGACATTTTAAGTCTTCAAGGTCAGCTCCCAATGTTGTACCAGACCTCAACTCTGGGCTATGACTGGGGCATCATTATTCTAGAACAACATGTTATTATGAAACATCATTATTCTTCACCCTGACCCATGTAGCTTACGAGAGAGGCTCAATTATTGAGCCATATGGCAAAGAGAAATTTGGGTAAACAAATGTGTATTTCAATAAAATTTAAGAGTGCCATAAAATATAATGATTAAAATGACAGTAGGTGCACTCGCTTAAAACTGACTCTGTAGCTCACCAGATGGTGTATTATGGGTGATGTGTTGCCCGAGCAGAGGTTTGTAGACAGGTAATATTTTCATTGTTCTCCTCTGTCCACTTTTGGGGCAATATTTCTGATCTGTTGTACAGCCCTTCAGGTCAGCTTTATTTTACAGAATTTTTTAAAGGGCATGAATCTAGTAATAGTACAGGGAAGGCTTTCTTTGTGTTTTTAAAAATTTCTTATGTACATGAGTTCTCTCTTCCAGGATTGCAGGAAAAAAATACAAAAAAGCATGCTTTTCCTACATAATTCCCTTGTTTTTCCATCTCTGCTTCAAAGGGCAAAAGCTAAAAGCAGCTTTGCTAAGTGGACGGCTTTCCCACCCGTGCCAGGGAGCTTAGAGTTAAGTTAAAGGAACAGTAGTTGTTTTTCAGCTGCAGGGCGGAGTGGGGGAAGGAGAGCTAATCAGCTTTGTCTTTTCTACATTCATCCGATCCCCAATTATGCTTTTCCTTCTCTGTCTCTCAGCCTCTCCCTCTTCCCTGGACCAAAGCTGTCAGGGTCGGGGGTGGGAGGAGAGGGCAGGGAAATGGGAACAACAGGAGGGGAGGTTACTGAGCTAAGTCTCTCCTGCCTGGACCAAAGGTGCTTAAACACCAGGAACACTTGAAAGTAAAGGGAATCTTAGCTCTAAGCCTCTATCAGTCACAGGAATATCATCTTTTCTCTCTCCTTCACACATACACAGTAGCCTGCAGCCTTGCTAAGAGCAGTCTTTTTCTGAAAGTAGCGCTAACCAGCAGGGAGATGTTAGAAGATCTAGACTCTAATTAAGGTCACTTCTGATTGCACTCGACAAGTCCTGTTTGAAAAGCAGGCTGAAAAATCTCAGATTAAGAAGGTTGCAGAGGATAGCTCAGATAAGGACCAAGGGGGCTCCCATGAGCCCTCTTCCTGTGAAAATTATATGAAATGGGAGCTATCGCAGTCGTAAAATTAAAATATTCAATAAAATTACCCCTTGCTAAACCATGAATTAAGATACAGCACAGGGCAAATGGTGGCTCCCCAACGTCACAGCTCTGTCTGGTAAACACTTGATGTGGAACCACTGTGGGCCACGAGGATGAGGGTGGGTTAGCGAATGCGTAGGTTCTTCTCTTAAACCGGCAGGATGAAATGGTCCTGCCGTATGACGGTGCACAGGAAACTGAGGCCAACGCATCTCCACCCGAAGGGCAACAGCTGGGCTGTGCTTTTCCATGTGTGGGGACAGGCAGAATCTGATGGCCATCTGCATACCCTCACCCCTTCTCCCAGTGGACACACTGCTGGCCAGAGTTAGGACCATGCCACCTAGCATCTTGAGTACGCACTTTATGCCTGCAGTTATTCTAGTTAATATGAGAGACACGAGCCAGAGCGATGATCGGAGTCACTGACGGTAAGTGAACCTGTGAATGCGTGAGTGCTTAAGTGAGTGAGTGCCCTGTTACCAGCAGCCTGGCCCCTGCCCGGCTAAGGCTTAACCTCTAACAGAGGAGCCGAGGCAAAGCTACATGCAACACAAGGCTCACAGTTGTATCCCTTCGGTACTCTTTCCGAACCGAGTTAACCAATGGGAAGCCTGGGTGTCCGCTTTCACACTGGGTTACCGAGAGGCCTTGGGCAAATGGTCCCTTCCTTTTCGTAAGTGGAAACCCAGAAAGCCAGCATGGCTGATGGCTTCTCTGAGCCACTGTTCTCCATAGGTCGATGCGGGGTAAATATAACTATTTTTCACAAGGATAAATACGCCCATATCAGGATTTATTTTTTTTTAGGGACTTTTAATTTGCAAATCAGTAATTTCAAATATACAGAAAAGTTGCAAGGAAAAGAATAGCATGCAGAATATCGGTATCTCCTGGATTCACCTAGTGTTAATATTTGTTCCACTTGTTTACATTACATTAAATTACACTATATATATATAAATATTATATATTAAATGAGTGAGAGTTTTTTTTTCCTGAAGTATTTGAGAGTCCGTGACATGTGTTTGGCCCCTTAACATCTAAATGCTTCACTGTATACTTCTTATGAAAGAAGCCAGAACCAACACCCTGATCGGCAGGCTCTACGGGGCCTCTCTTCCACGTGGCTAATTTGGGCTTCCTCACATGGGGGTCTCAGGGAAGTTGAACTATTTTTGTAGCTTTGACGAGGTAGCATTCCAAGTAGCAAAGGCAGCAGGTGCAGACCTCTTCAGAGCCAGCTCAGAAGTCTCGGGGCTTCACTGTCACCTTCTATTGGTCTAGACAAGCCACAGGGCCAGTTGGATTTAAGGACGGAAAGAAGAACAAAACCCCACCTCTAGTGGGGAAGAATCGTCAGCCTCTTGAATCCACCACAACACTCACCATTTTCTACCTTGAGGTCTAGGTGTTTATATATGACTGCCCGTCCCGTACGAAAACCCTAAACAGCAAGCTTTTGGAGGCCGTGTTCCTATCTGACCCATCTCAGTAACCTCTCCAGTGGTACTCAGCTCAGGACCTTGCACACATTAGCTGCTTAATATTTATGGAATAAATATGGATTAAAAACAGACTCATCAATAGTCCGACCTCCTCACATTACTTCTGAGGGCACTGAAATTCTGAGAAAGCTCTCTGATAGCCTCGCCAAGGTCACAAAGCCCCATCTTGTTAATCCCAATGCCGATCCTGTGAATCAGTGTCCCAGTAAGCAGGAGGGGTTGGGGCTGAAGAGAGGTGTTAGGGGATGGTGGGAACGTGGTAGGGGGGATTGTGGGCTTTCTCTGTCATTTGGTGCCTGCGTCTTTGAGTAAAAGTCCTGCCTTGAATGGTTAATTGGCTTAAAATGCACCCATAAAATAAACTGGAAAAATGTATTTTCTCTAATTCTGTATCTGCTGACAGAGTAAGGATGTCTAATGTAAAATCCCATGGGAAGGACATGGAGGACAGGAGGATTTGCGGTCCTGGAAGTAGCAGTAGAGATGGCTGAAAGGATGATCTGTCCACTTTAACCTCCCCTGGTCCACTGTGACTGTGCTCAGGAACCCATAAAAAGAGCTTGGTCAGTGAACACACCAGAGGTTAGCAAGTACTCAGGATCTTTAACGCAGCTCTGCTCAGAGTCGAACAGGGGAGACTACTGAGTTCATTTAAATGAAAGCACACGGAAGAATTGAGCATCTTCCCTTATCTACCAGCCTGTCCCCAGCCCCTGTGGAAGACAGAGCCAAATCAGAACCCATGCTGGTGGCTTCTCTTTCATAGCCAATTTGCTCGACTTCAATTCTGGCCCTCCAGATTTTGTTTTGACATTTTTAAAATTGCCTTGCCTGTCTATGGGCCCTGATTTGTGTGATGGTTCTGAATGAAGTCTACCAAATTAGTGTATCTTTCTGGATCTCGATAGAGATGTAGGAAGATAATTTGCATCTGTCTTCCATGAAACTTACCAATTCAGCAGAATACCAGGCGGGGAGGACGAGAAGGGATGCAGTCCTGGCGGCAGCACCATGGAGCGGCCAGCACGTGCAGGAGGACTGTAGACTCTCCGGGGGGGGCACACAGGACACAGGTGGAGGGTGGCAATGACCCTCACATTCCACACCCCTGGGCAGCTGCTCACACCTATGGACGACTCTCTATCATTTTGGCCAAAAAAGCAATGTCTCACTTATTTGGCAGTCATTTAGATAGTCATCTCAATTATCTGATGCTGCCAAAAATCTACGAAGCAAGTTACTGTGTCTCTGAGGAGTTAAAATTTGCACACAAAAACCCATGAATTTTTATGTAGAATTGCAACAAACTTGGCTATCTGGTATCCAACTCACAGCCTAGTAAGAACCACCTTTTGGAAGAATGCAGAAGGCTTTTTGAGGCAAGAACATGAAAAGCAGGTGGAGATCACAGCCTGACAGGGTGGGGGGGATATGAGGACAAAACAAAAACAGACCTTCAACTAGCATAGTGGCCTGGGATGGCTGGGGAGGAGGCAGATAGGCCTGTATCCTTAAGTGTCTGAGGGCACAGCAGGGCTATATTATGACCTGAAGTAAAATGAAGAGAGGCAGGGCCTGATGGCACTCAACAACGGGTCAGAATATGCTAATTAGGTTGCAATTTGTAGCTACAGCTTAGAAAGAGATCCCTCCAAAAATGATTAGACATTTTGAAAGTTTTTACATTTAAAGGAGTAGATTTCAGTTATCTAAAAATGTGTTACCTAACTACATTAGTCTTCTAGGGCTGCCGTAACAAAATACCATAGATTGGGTGGCTCACGCAGCATGGGTTTATTTTCTCAGTTCTAGGCTGTAAGTTAAAGATCAAGGTGTCGGCAGGGCTGGTTTCTCCTAAGGCCTCTCTTCTTGGCTTGTGGGTAACCACCTTCTCCTGGTGTTTTCACATGCTCAGGCATCTCTGGTGTCTCTTCTTCTTACAAAGACACCAGTCATATTGAACTGAGCTGTATTGTGCATTGACGCAACTAATTCAGCCTCAAAAAAAATGTAGCAGAGCTATCGTGTGGGCCTCTTGTTCTAGTTATTCTGAAACACAAAAGTGCCCTATAACCGAGAAGCAATCCAAGTCCACTTAGCAGGCGTCCTCTGATCTCTGCACCCTCAAGTCCTTCTCTGACTGCCTAATATCCACTTATCTCCCCAAATTCACCTTGGGAAAAAACTCACCATCTCTTCTTGGAAGACTTTCCCTGCTCCTTTTCGACCCTAGTCCCAGGTTGTTAAATTCCCCTTTTTATGGGTTGAATTGTGTCCCTCCCCTCAAATTCATATGCTGAATCTCTAGCCCCCAGTCCCTCAGAATGTGACTGTGTTTGGAGACAGGGTCATTCCAGAAGCGATTAGATTTAAATGAAGTCATTAGGAGGAGCCCTAAACCAATATGTCTTGCATCCCTATGAGAAGAGGAAGCAACACCAGATGTCGTTGTGCACAGAGGAAAGGCCATGTGAGGACACAGGGAGAAGATGGCTGTCTACTAGACAAGGACAGAAGCTCAGCAGAAACTAACCCTGCTGACATCTTGATCTGGGACTTCCAGACTCCAGAACTGTGAGAAAATAGGTTTATGCTGTTTAAGTTACCCTGTTTATGGCATTTTGTTATAGCAGTGGAGCTGACTAATCCCCTCCTCTTCTTTTGGGGGGGATACAATTCAGTTAATAGCATTAACAAAACTTGAGTATGTCTGTGTTTGTTTGTGCCCCAGAGTTGGAGAATCGCTGGGGTTGCTTCCTCTTTGCACTGGATCATGAGCTCCTCAGGGGTAGTGTGATTGTGTTAGAATTTACTCCCTGTCACCCAGTACACTGCTCAACATCAATATTTGCAGGATGAATGACTTGGAAGAAAAATTCTTACCCCATTTGGCATCCTGAGAAACTGTAGCTGCCGGTGCCACTGGAAGCCCTGTGGGGTTGTGCTGGACATGGCTCCTCCAACCCCCATAATAGAAGGCTGGCTGGAGGGCCCCTGGCCAGAGGAATGTGTATTGCTTTGGAAATGGTTTGTAATTCCCTCCTTACCTCCTTTTGGGAGTGGCTCCTTGACCTGTGTGACTGCCTCTTGACCTTTTCTCTCTGCATGCACACACTAAGGTCATGCAGTTTAGAGTTACATGCAAGACACATGCCCCCTTCATCTGCAATGCCTTAAAAATGAGTCTCAGACTCAGAGAGGTGTGGCCCTGCTTTGCTGATCTGCCGCCATTGGCGATCCCTGTAGTGTGAGTAATAAAGGGTAGCCTAATGGAGGGTGTGAGTACTGGAGGACTGCTCCGTCCAGGCCTCCTTGCAGTTTTTTCGGCTTATCCAAGTGAGCAGTCAGGATCCCCGGGCTCTACCTCCTGCATTACAGGCCCCAATGAGAGAAACAAATTTTATGAAAAATATATTTAGGAATGCAATTCAATTCCACAAAATGTGTACAATGTAGATAATACAGTGCCACCAGAGAAAAATTATGGCTTCCCATTAGTTATGAAGTTGGCTTCTATCTACGCTCCAAATTTAACTGCTATCATTCTTTACCTTGATCATTTGGCTGTGACAAAGAAGAGAATTTTGCTGCTTCCTCTCTCTGCCTCTCTCCCCGACCAGCCCCGCTCACCACACTGGCTGTGTCAGGCCTCCTCGGTGGTGCTCATGTTGCCCATGTGGACTGGAATGCGTCTCCCCACTTTACCCTGATAAATCTTGTTTTTGTCAAAGGATTTTCCTCAGGTTTCATCTCCTCTAAGAATTCTCCCATGACTGATTCAGACTAGATTGAATACTTCTTCTGTATGCTGCCTTTATAGTTTGTGTGTAAAACTATCATATCATTTATTAAGTACATCAGAGTTATCTGGTTTTAATGTTGCCTACCCACAGACAACAAATTTCTTGGAGGCAAGGATCTCGTCCTTTCCATTAAAAAAAATTCTTTATCTGACAAGCTATTGAATAGGGTGCTTAACAACTTGGGGCTGGGGTGGGAAAGGACCAGGAAAGTCTTCAAAGAAGAGGTGGTGAGTTTTTTCCCAGGTGAATTTGGGGAGATAAGTGGGTATTAGTCAGTCAGAGAAGGATTTGAGGGTTGGAGATCAGAGGACGCCTGCTAAGTGGACTTGGGTTGCTTCTAGGCTATAGGGAGACTTTGTGCTTCAGATTAACTAGAACAATGATACATGTGATAAGGGGTTGATATCCAAAATTTATGAGGAACTCATACAACTCAACACCAAAAAAATTCCAATTAAGTAATGGGCAGAGAACCTGAACAGACACTTCTTCAGATAGGATATACAGATGATCAATAGACATATGAAAAAAATGTTCAGTGTCACTAATTATCAAAGAAATGCAAATTAAAACCACAATGAGATATCACCTCACGCCTGCCAAAATAGTTATCACCAATGAATAACAAACAACAAGTGCTGGTGAGGATGTGGAGAAAGGGGAACCCTTCTGCACTGTTGGTGGGAATGCATATTGGTGCAGCCACTGTGAAAAGCAATGTGGAGGGTCCTCAAATATTAGAAAATGGAAACACTTTATGATCCAGCAATTCCACTTTTGGGTATATATCTGAAGAAACCCGAAACACTAATTCAAGAGAATACATGCACCCCTATGTTCACTGCAGCATCATTTACAATAGCCAAGACACGGAAGCAGTCCAAGTGCCCATCAGTAGATGAGTATATAAAAAGTTATGGTATATATACATAGTGGAATATTACTCAGCCAGGGAAAAGAATGAAATCTTACCACTTGTGACAGCATTGGTGGACCTAGAGGATATCATACTAAGTGACATAAGGCAGTCAGAGAAAGACAAATACCATACGATTTCACTTGTAGGTAGAATCTAAAGAACAAAATAAATGAACAAACAAAATGGAAACAGACTCATTGACACAGAGAACAGACTGATGGTTGCCAGACAGGGAGCAGTGCTGGGGGACTGGGTGAAAAAGGTGAAGGGCTTGAGAAATACAAATTGATGGTTATAGACAGTCATGGGGATGTAAAGAATAGTGTAGGGAATATAGTCAATAATATTGCAATAACTATGTACAATGCCAGGTGGGTGTGGGTATTGGAAATATTGGGAGGATCACTTTGTAAAGTATATGATTACATAACCACCATGCTATACAACTTAAACTAAGGCAAAACAATATTAAATGTGAAAAATCTAATAATAATAATTTAAAATAAATAAATTAATAAAATCTTTATCCTTGCTGTCTGACACAATGCCTGGTGTATGTTACTCAACACAGGATTGCTGGTATTATCATTTTACTAAAGCAGTAATAAATCATGGGAAGGAAAGTTAGGTATCATGTACATTAGTATGGATTATTTATAAATTAAATATTGTTTTCTTTTCAATTTCATTTCTTTTTCTTCTTCTGATTGCTTCCTAATATAACTCGTTTTATAAACTTACTGATCCCTAAGATTGGTAAGAAAAAAAATAGGAAAAATAAAAGAGATGGAAGTTAAAGAGAATGGGGAAGGACATACTTAGGAATATTCACACCCCCAAAAATTGAAGATGAGGATTTTACATGCTTAGATAGCCAGATTTCATCACTGATTCTCTTAGTGCCCTGAGACGAAGCATATATAACCCTGAGTCTCTGAAAGCTATGGATATAAGACGTATCTCCTTCAGTATGGGGATGCACATACAGGTTAATGCTCACAAAGTTTTTTGAGGATAAGCATTTGCACACAAATCCTTCTTAGTATTAGATACGTTCTGTGTGATAAACTTTAGATGTGAATTTTATGCCCTAAGTCAAGTAACACGGCTCAAAAGCAGAAACGCATGTATGATGTACCTGTTCAGCATGCACGTGATCATATAATCAGCAGTTCCCAAAAGCCCACTCCAGACTGAACTGTCAATAATCTGAATTCTAATCCTTTGTGTGCATTCCAGTGTGATTATTGGCACACTGTAAGGTTTTGTGATGCCTATTTAATGCACTTCTAGAAGATTTCCTTTCTGTGTGTGTTAGAGACATTAAAAGACCCATTCTGAAGGGTCTTTTTTTCCCAGTGAAGGAAAAAGTTGGCAACACTAAGAAAATCCATATATTTCATTTTATGAGCTTTGAAATGCTGGGTTTTGCCATTATGCATCCATTGTTGAGGTAACAACTAAGCTATTATAATGATAATAATTTCTTCTGTTACTTTTCTTCAGTTTGGATGAGAATCCTAGCTCTTTAGAAGAAAGAGCTACTTTTCACTTCTCTAAAACAGGAAGATTCCTATAGGTGAAAACAGTGCTACTTTATGGTAATTGCTTATTTAATGACTTTCTTCCTTGGCTGGTACCTTCACAAAGCCAGAAAGTATGCCTGCCTTCTCATTCAGTATTTGGTACACAGCAGATACTCAGTTAACATCCTACACAAAGTGGAGGGGGTAGGAGTGGAGAAAGGGAGAATGGACATTAGTGATATTAATACTATCTGAGAGAGAGGGTAGGGAGGACTGATGGACAGCACAAAGTCTAGAGGCTGTAGAACAAGGTTTCGAGATGAAACAGAAGGCTCCATTTTGCTAAGGTTGATAAATCTGGGTTCAAACTATCCAATTATGTACACATGGTTTTGCTAATTCTTAGACCTTATGACTTGAGGAAAAAAAGAGGGTAACAGTTATTTTTGAAACTTCTTGCCCTAAAGAGCAAGAATGTCTTATGAGAAGTCACGTAGAGCTCTCTGAAATTCAAGCTCACTCATTTTGGGTGCAAACAGCACCTCAGGGGATGTATTTTGCACTTAGTTATTTCTCAGTATGGTGTGTGGGTTGAGTGTTGATACTGTCACTGGCTATCCTTTACGGAGCCCTTGCCTGGTCATGCTGAGTTTGGAATTTTACTTGCTTTATTTCTGCTTCTCACTACCGTGTGTGGAAGACATTCTTACAACCCTTTTACAGGATGAGAGAACTGAAGTCCAAATCCCACACAGCTATTAAGAGGCAGACTGTGGGTTTAAATCCACCCCCTCCTAGTGATCCTTCTATACTATGCTATGTTGAGAAGACACTGATTTTTGGATTTAAGCCTGGGGATCGAACATATCACTTAAATTATAAGCACTCGTTTCCTCATCTGTAGAGTAGAGGTGTGAAAAGTGTTCATCTTTCAGGTCTACAAGCTGAAGAGCAGAGGCAGGGAACACACTCCCTGCTGTGGAGGAGCTGTCCATGGTCCTGATAGGACCGGAGCCAATAAAGTAATAACCAGCTTATCAAAGAAAGTAGCACAAGAGGCCAGACAGGCCTCCATTAATAAACTTGTTGTTATTCTCTGGGTCTCTTAAGTAATTAAGCAAGCTATCCCATACTGCTGAGTCTATGGATTATGTAGAACCAAGACAATGTAAATTAAAGATGCAGATAAACTTACACACCTGCTCCTTTTTCCGCTCACCTGAGATAGCCCATGTGTTAAAGCCAGGTGAGCAGTAGTACATTTTTACTCCATTTTTTATTCTTTTGTCTTGAATTAAAGATTATTTTCCTGGGTCGGAGATGTTTGTGAGCTGGATTTTCCAGGTGTAACCACCTTAAGAGCCAAGAACCAGCTAATTAATGTAAAGAGTTCTTTAAGAAAACCAAACAAGTTCCTTTGTTTTAGCATATTTCATTGCCTCTTCCATATACTCATAGGGCTATATATCTCACGTGTGCATGTGTCAAGGGACATTTTAACTGTATAAGCAGTGATATCAATTTCACTTAAAAGATGCAGTAGGTACACAGGTATGAAAACATAGTAAGATAAGCAACACCATACTTCTCTCTGTGGGTCATGGCTAGTTACTGAATTTTGTACCAGCATTTATCATTAATTTAACTTGTAAAATAACATTAATAATAAACCTCTGGTATTTTCAAATCTTTTTATTCTGTGATGACCTTTTCAAGGTTTAAACAAACAGCAATGTTTAAAAGCATAAGGAGATCATTCCAAACATATTGAAGTAGTATATCACATTGATAATTAATTATAAGCTAAAACTACGTTAATAATGATGTACTGGACTACAGTGGGAGTAAAATTCCAAAAGCAACAAGTAGTAAAGTTATGAAATAAGCACTGCTCTTAGTGTTTGCTTGAATCCCTCTTTGAGTTGTCTGTTCTTGCATATATCTGCATATATATATACATATATACACACACATACACACACACATTGCTTTATGCTTTAAAATATACATGTACATATTCTCACATATGCATGTGTAAGTAAATATGTACGACTGGATCTAAGCTTTTCGCATAGATGTGGGCCAGAGAAGACTCATTTTCCCCTCCAAATTATCTTCCTGAGTGATTCACAAGGGGAAAGAGGGGCTTCGAAGGGAACATTCTGACAGTCCTAGGAGGAAGCAATGAAGGAGGCGAATTCTTAAGTCAAAGCAAAGCAAAGAAGCCAGGAGCCAGTATCTGGTGCTCATCCCAACTCCAAAGACTAAGATGAACCTGTGGGAGGGAGGGACATTCCCCCCAATTCATGCACCAATAAGCAGGCTCTAGAGCCAGGAGGTCTGAAGGAAACAGAAGGTTATTTGGGCTCCTAGAGAGCTTGCAACTTTGGGGATGTTGGAAGCAGGTGCAGCATCACCCCAGGAGGCAGTGGCAGAAACGACTGGCAGGAAATGTGGGTGCCCAGCACTCAGGCGGCATGCCCACAGTCCTGGCCCGGCAGCAGCGGAGAGCAGCTTGTACAGGCAGAGTACGTCCCTCAGAAGGTGGCAAGGACCCAAGGAATGAACAAATTTAGCTGTATTTGGGGAAAACGATACCAACCTCCAAATCAGTTACAACATATTTTTGCCTCTTTATTGTTCATACTTATCTAAAATTTAATTTTCAATTATATTAGTAACGCATGAATATATGCTTTTTAAGAAAATGGTCAACAATTAGAGAAAGACTAAAATCCCATTTGTATCACCCCTGAACTGGATTCCCTCTCCCTTTCTCCAGAATAACAACAGTTTATTCCTGTTATATTAAGGAACATTTTTCCAGTAGAAAAATTATTGATGGGAAGTCAGTGCAAACACAAGTTTTAATATTGCCTTTTTCAAAAGAAACTCCCAAAACATAGGCAATACAAAACAGGCATACATACACACAGACAAAGAGCTTCGGATGAGATACTGGGAACATTACCTGTGTTAGCCCAGTCTCATAGGTACAGTGTTTCTCAGTGAAAGGAAAATGAAAGGAAAGGTTTGGGCCTAAATGGCAGAAAGAAAGAAAAATCACATTTGAGGTTGTATCTACATGAGGCAAGCTTCTGCTGATGATGTCTGATCAACTTTTCCAGAAGCTGTTTTAGTCCTCTCTGTTGATGATTTAAGATAGTTACATGTTAAAACGCTGGGTGGCTTATCATGGGTGGCCTATTAACAGTTTATCAAGAGACTAATATTTGAATATTTCTATAAAATATGATAGAATTCCCTGGTTTGAAATGTTTCATAAAGCAGATGGATTCCTAAGGCACAGAATCAATAGTCAAGCCCTCTGGGTGCTTGCTAATTCCTTCTACGCGTGTTTGAATGGAGCCAGGTGCTCTGACTGTTCTGAAATGGCAATCTTGTAAATGGGACTTTTATGGCCTGGTTATTTTTGGATGAATTTGTTAAAAGAAACAACTGTTTGGGGGTTACGATGATGACATACCTTGAGGGGAAGCGGGTCTGTGGCCTGCTGCCCTGAGCCTCAATTCTGGATTACCCTGTTGTGCGTGGGCATGATAGAGGATTTTAGAGAGATGAGGAATTCCCTCTTGGGAAAACCTACAAGACTGGGGAGAAGGTCCCTCGAACCTCCTCCTCACCATCAAGACTCCTCGCCAAGAATGAGAATCAGGTCTGTCTAGTCAACAACCAGGAAGCTGTGCAGGATGAGAGACCTCAACAAAACTGCAGCGCAGGCCCTGCCCTCAAGGGAGCCACAGCTATGCCCTAAACAGACGGTGACGATCTGTTCACGTTGTTGTCAGGAGCATACCACACAGGCCTGGCCCGTAGCAGGTGCTCAATGCTGATGCACTAACACGAGTGGTAAGAATGGCCAGGGTGATGGAGGCAGGGAGGAGAAACAGCATGCATGAGTGTGGAGGGCAGAGGTGGAGGGGTCAAGGAGGGTTTAAAGAAGGATTGGTAGTGACAGAATGCGAGTAGTGCTTTGAGATGCACAATTTCGTCATGTGGACAAGCTGTGTTTGAGAGCACTGGCTTTGGAATCAGGTAGGCCTGGTTTAAGTCCTAGCTTCCACTTACTAGCTATGTGACCATGGGCAAATTCCTGAGTCTCAATTTCCTCATCTGTAAAATGGAATGTAAATAATATCTACCTTGCAGGATTATTCTACAAATGAAAAGAGATTCCATGCATTAAGCCTTGAACACTGGGTCTGGTCTGCTTGATAAACAGCGGCAATTACTATTATATGAAAGAAATGAAAAAATGGCGTGTTCAGGGAAGTACGAGTAATTTAATAAGGCTGGAAATGGCCTCATGTGTGTCAGCCAAGAGAGGAGGTTGGAGGGCCAGGGTTATCTTACAAGAGCTTTATAGATCACAGTGTGGGCTCTGACCTCAGTCCAAAGAGTGCCAGTGAAAGGTTTAACTGGGATAAGAGTGAGCACTGGGCTGACAGCCTGTTAGGTTGGAAAGTAGAATGGAGGAGGGAACAAGGGGAGGGAGTCATCTCTACCCAAGTATGTTGAAATATAAACACGATAGAAACTCAGTGATTTACTGTAGGCTCCTTACATGATTGACAGGGAGAAAACAAGTTCAGAAATCCTCGCTTTCCCACTTTTGCTAGTGTCCCAAGATCTTGCATATGTTGTAACTCTGCATATAAACATCTCAACAATAAGAAGCATCTTCTTATGTTAAGTTTAGATTAAATGCATAAAGATTAAGCGTACAGGAAGTTGGCCTGGGCCCGCACACACCGTGGGCTGGCATACAATTGGACTCTTCGACTCACTCTGGTTCTCCTACTCTTGCTACTAAGAAGACCTAGGAAAGTGCTAATTTTCTAACTTCCAAATTTTCTCCAGCCTTCCAAAGTGAATAAAGATGTAGTGATACAAATACTGACCTTAGGGAAAATAAATAAATAAATAAATAAATACTTGTAAAGAAAATAAATGAAAAAAGAACTTTCTGAAGAAAGAGTTCACCATTTACCAACTCTTTGACCCGAGAGGAGTTAGCAGGCCTCCGTTTCTCCATCTGTAAAAATAGGAATGTTAGTATCTACCTCACTGGGGCTGTGGAGAGGGCTCAAAAGAGAAGCTGCCTGAGTGCCTGACGCGAGGGCAGGCCTTCAGTGATGATGATGATGAGAGAGACCCTAATGCCTACCAACGAGGATTCAGAGATGGGCACTCCAGAATAGAAAAGCAATAACCACAACACGTCTCTCCCTTCTGTCTCGCAACACACCCACGAAAACATTTCTTTTTTTAAATTTTATTCAGGGTCTGCTCTGCGCAAATTTTCAAAACTGGCAAATTTATTTTTGGCTTTCCCTACCCCTAACTTTTCTTTTTTAAATTGTGTTAAAATACATATAGCTGAAATTTACCTTATTAGCCATTTTTAAGTGATAATTTAGTAGTAGTGTTAAGTATATTCACGTTGCTGTGCAATCAGTCTCCAGGGCTTTTTCATCTTGCACAGCTGCAACTGTGTATCCATTAAATACTAACTCCCCCTCCCCCTCCCTAAGCCCCTGGCGACCACCATTCTACTTTCTGTCTTTATGACTTTGACTACTCTCTGTGCCTCACATAAGTTGAATCATATCATACGCGTCTTTTTGTGGCTGGCTCATTTCACATAGCATAATGGTTTCCAGATTCATCCACATTATAGTATGTGTCAGAATTTCCTTTCTTTTTAAGGCTTAATAATATTCAGTTGTAGGTATATACCACATTTTGCTTACCCATTCATTCCTCAATGGACGCTTAGGTTGCTTCCACCTTTTGGCTATAGTGAACAATGCTGCTATGAACATGGGTGTGCAAATAATCCTCTCTCTCTGTTTTGTAATCCAAGTTTCTTGTGTTTTCACCCTCGCTCAACATTCTGTCGTCAGGAAAGAAGATCTGAGGGATAATTAACACCTTGGTGCAAATGGGCTTAATGTGTTATTATTAAATGAGAATCTGAATTTTAGAAAAGGACCAAAGGGAAAAGAACCTAAGAAAATGCATATCAAATTGTGGATTTCAGGAGGAGGTCCCTGGGTGGGTGCCTAACATGACACCTCAGAGCTGACGGGGACTTTCCTGCTAATGAAAGTGGTAGTTTGTTCCCATTAGACCAGAACTTCCTTGTCTTATGAGCCAATTCCCAACCGAGTCCCTTTTAACCTCACAGAGGAAGGAAATATAAAAATTATGTACACAATCAACTGTAATTATTTAATCTTATACTGGGAAGGAAAAATCCTTATAACATACTAGGGAAAGCTCATTTGCTCAAGCTATTATGGCTCAAGTCAAACCCCAGAACACTCCTTCACATCGAGTCTTTCCCTCCCTCTGTCATCTCACACAGTCTAACCCTTCCCCCTCCCCTCGGGTTTACACATCTCAATGATCTTTTCCCTGTGACAGGCTCCTGCTCTGCTTTGCACACCTGTCAATTCATTCTGCTCCCCTCCTTAACCACCATGATAACATTGTTACCTGAAACACAAATCCTCCTACAACTAAAGATGTGCAGCCTAGGAAACATTTTTCTTCCTACAGACTTTATGCCTTAAGTGTTCAAAAAAGGCTAATTAGCTGCACAAATTTTCAGTTGCTCAGTGGACTCTTGCTCTTCTTTCTTCGGTTTTAATGGCGCAAGCACAGCCTGCTACAGTCAATCCGTTGCTGAGACCAATGTGATTCTTTTGGCATTGCCTTCGGATTTCCCCACCCATCTGCTCCACACAGACTGAGGGCGTGGGCTTGCCTGGAAAACAATGGGCCATAGCGAATGGAGTTGGGAAGGTAAATGCAGAATTTGGAAACAGAGCCAAGGTTAACTACCGAGTGTTGGGATGGCTGACCAAGAATGAGCGAGTGGAAGTGGGGGACTGGTAAGATGGGGTAGAAGGGGACAGAGGGGGCAGATGGGTGCTGGAAGAGTGAATTCAAATTTAGGTAATGATGCAAAAATGAAAGAGCAGGAACCAGAAACCCAAGGAAGAAGTGGTTAAGGGAATTTAATCCTATAAATAACTTTTCACTGACTGCTTTTAAAAGAATGAGTATATCGCTCAGCTGTGCTTTGAGGATATTTCCTTTCTATAAGACTTTCCATTCTCAGGTAAGACTGTCAAGATATTTTAAAAATATCTTCCCCAGGCCAGTTAAATATGAGTCCCTGAAGGTACCTAGGCATTAAAGGAAGAGAACAACTTCCCAGATGATTTTCAAGTGACCAGGACTGACCACTGCTTCAGCCATGCCCCCTAGACATCCATACTCATACTTCCTCCAGAGGAACCTTTCAGTCTCATTCTTTAGAACATTTCGGAGGCTCTGCATTTACTTCTGAATTTGACCTCGACACTTGGAGCCATAGCCCAGCCCAACTCAACCTCAGTGCCCGTGACTGGCTCCTTTCCTCTTCCTGCCACCCTTGCTGCTTTTAGTGCCATGTCGTTGGACAGGGCAGGGTGTAGCCTGGTTCACTCCTGCAGTTACAGAGGCCTCGGGAGGGATTGGCCCAGGTGCAAGCGTGGGAAGGAGTTCCATCTGGAATGCAGAGCATAGCATCTGAGAGGCAGGAGGCAGTATGTGAGTGGATCCCAAAGCATGGATTGGAGGGGCCCCATGAGGTGAGGGTAGTTACAGTCAGATGTTCAAGCAGACAGAAAGATCACAGACCAGAGCAGGCTCCCAGCCACAGATTTGTGTTCCCAGATCCCTAAAAGAAGTGATTATCAAGGCTCGTTGGGCAAAGAGAACAAGGTAGAATGTCAATCCTGGTCCCAGTCAGGCTCTGCCCAGTTTTCAATAACAAGGGTACAGAAATCTGCTGTCTGCGCCCCTATCCTAAGGCAACTGCCTCTGCCCAAGGAGTATTGCCACAGCCCTGACCCCATGCTCTCACAGCAGAGCTGGCCCAGTCCTTGGCTGCCTGACCCTGGGACACAAGTCCTGCAAGCCCAGAGGGTGGGCTGGGCCACCTGTCTGCGCGTGCCCTCCTGCCTCACCCCGGACACCTGGCCTGCCTCCTGCCCTGCTGTACCTCACTCCCTCATATTTTAGACTCCCTTGGCTGATCTGGTTTTTTCTACACTGGTCCGCTCTCCTGAGGCCTCATCAGTGTCAGTACCGACACAGCCCCTCCAGGCACCTGCTCCAGCTTCACATTGGTTGACCTGCCACACCCCATTGGCCCATCTGGACTAGATTTATAACTGTGAGCCCCTTTCCAAGATATGCCTCTGCTCCTACTTCCTCCCATGTTTGTCCCATTCCAGGGGCTTCTTCCTGGTCCAGGCACCAAAAGAACTGCTGCCCTTCCCCCACCTGCAATGCTTCGCCACTGGTCTCATCTAACTTCGTCTTAGGCAGAATAGTTTAAAATCAGACTATAGGTACTTAATGACATGGGCAGATGTTTGCGTGGGTGCTGAAAAAATAAAGCAGATTGCAAGACAGCTTGTATTTGTATATATTCACCCCAACTGTGTGATATATACGCAGGATGGTCTGCAAGGACACTCAGCAATACATGAAGGATGGCTGTCCAGGGTGGCGGAGGTGTGAGAAATTATGGATGTCTTAAATCTTCTTCTTGTAAAAATCTCTATCATCTAATTATTCTGCAGTAAATATATATTGCCTTTTAATAAGGAAAACAATAAAAATATATTATTTTTATAAAGAAACCATATAAGGTAACTCCAGGGACCTGGTTCTCAGAAGCAAGGTAGGGGTCCAACTGACCCTAAAGCAGAGTCAAATTAAAAACTAGAGGTTGCAGCAAAGCCCAGTCTTGGGCCTAAGCTCCCAAGGGCAGGATAAGGGGTGCTTACAGCTAGCTGTAACTACTAGATGCTTGCCTGGGTTTGAATTCCAGCTCACCACTTGATAGCTGTGCAACCCTGGGCAAGTTGCTTAACCTCTCTGTACAACTGTTTTCTCTGATATGAAAAATGGGATAAGATCTCCATAGTCTCGTAGGAATATTTTGAGGATTAAATGGATCCTATTATGTAACATTTATTTCAAATGGTGCCTGGTACACAGTAAGTATGCAATCAATGTTAGCTATTACTGCCCTGGCAGCTGTGGGTCAGTGGATTGAGTACCCAAACCAAAGCACTGCCAGTTCTATTCCCAGTCAGGGCAAATGCCTGGGTTGCAGGCCAGGTTCCCAGTAGGGGGCGTGCAAGAGGCAACCACACATTGTTGGTTCTCTCCCTCTCGCCCCCGCTTCCTCTCTCTTTAAAAATAAATAAATAAAATCTTAAATAATATATTAGCTATTATGGAAGACAAGGCAGGCAAGGCCGGGTGGAGAGTCCACCTGGCCCTCTGACAACCTTTGCGCTTCTCCTCTTTATCTCTTGGAAATCCCACCCATTCTTTAAACACTAACTCAAATGCCACATCCTTCATTCAAGCCTTTCTTTTCTGAGCCTCCACCCAGGAGTAGCCTCCAATTCCCCACATCTGTCCGTCACTAGGCCCCCATCCGTGAATGTACCCTGACTTCCTGCCAGTTATTTGTGGCTTTGTGTTATTCCCTCTTAGGAACCACACGCTGGGAAGCTGTGTCATGCCTTCCATGCTGAAGTATACATTAACTATTTGGGTTGAATTGTGTGCTCTGAAGGTGATCCTTTGCTCTCCAAAAATGCTAAGTGAAATCTCCCCTTAGGCACCTGGGAAGAGCTGAGGTTTACTGCATCACTGAAACTGTCCACAACCTGTTGCTTCACACACCTGAGAAAGATTAATGACACGCTTAAGATTTTGACATTTGGTTACATATAAAAGCTAAACATGTCAGAGAATACCACTATGATCATCTTTGTTATTTCCAAAGTAGGTTATAAATAAGATTGCAGGTTGTTTGAGTAGACCAAAATCTGGCCACAAACTCAGAGTGTCAGTGGTGGCATCTAAATCTAAACAGTGCTGGCTTCTTGTCCTGGCCAGTTTTAGTATGAGAAACTGTGCAAGGCTGTGCTGCAGGCCTGTAGTCAGCAGCATTATATTTGGAGATGGAAAATGCTAAACTTGCTAGAGTTTTGTTTTATGTTTGCCTCCTACACGCCTTGGCAAATAAACTAGAAATCATTTGTTATTCTCCATCTAGACCATACTTCCTTTTCAAATGTTTTTGTTGTTACATTTGCCAGAGAGCCACAGAATATTAATTGCAGTGCTGTATCAAAACCTGCTGCTGGGGAAGTCTTAGTGTTGAGCACCTATTTGCACGAGGCTGTACGTTGGCAACATATACTGAAGTGATAAATCTGAAAATGTGAGTTCAGTGTCACACCCCTAACACACTTATGTGGGGTGAATGACACTCCTTACCACCTGCTGCCCCAAATCCACTGAAAATTGGTGAGCAGTGCTGTTGTCACTCTGGGTAAAGCATGAATGCTCAATAAATAATTACTGGGTTGGATTGTCCTGAGGCATACATTTAATGTCACTTTTTGAGAGGCAATAGTGGGACAAAGAGGAATAGTGTCTGTATACAAGGAGCCTACAATTTTAATGGGACAAAGCTTTTATGATTTGGGCTAGAGAGGTGGGGAAATGCGAAATAGGGGAAGAGAATGAAAATGTGATGGAGGGAAGTGCACAGCTCTGGGATAGTGCATCCTGTCCACGTTCTGTGTGGCAAAGTTGAGTCCTACTGCTCTAAGGCATTTCAGAGCAGAAGGATGTTGGGGTGATGTGGAGGTGGTAGGACCGTGTCTGTCCTGACTTTGACCCTGGGGTCTTTGTTTATCTGGAAGCATCACTGCTTTTCTCCTTGGCTCTTGGGATTTCCTCTGCCAGGGAAGGAAGTGGGAAGGAGTTAAGCATAGATGGATGGATGGATGGATGTCTACCAAGCTCAAAAACAAATTTTTTAAATAATGTGGGTCAAAATGGGCAAAGCTATTGGGAACAAAAATGTATTATTTATTGATTCAGAAAGCCTTTTGCTTTCCTTCATAATTTAAAATATATAATAGAGATCATTTTCAAAGAGAAAATGACTTCATTTGAAATCATTTAAAGAGAAGTATTACTATTACTACTGCATGTGCGGATGAGGAAGGGACAGTAATCGATTAGTGTTCTCTTAAGTTTCAGTTCTAAAGGCCCAGTTCTAGGGAAAGAAAGAGAGGAGGAAGTGTAGACACATTGTGGGAAGATGGAGCAGAGCCAAACAAGCCTCACTCCAAGGCTCAGAGCCCTCTCTGCCTCCACAGTACGTGGAGAATGGATCCGCTCTCACTCCTGGGTACCTGTCTCCGTAAGTTTTATGGCACCTGCATGGTGGTTCTCTATTTTACAAAAAACAAAAACCCAGAATTATAGAAAGGTTGTAGGGCACTGTTAGTTTTCCCAGTCTGGCTGAGCTTGACCACTTCTCCTGGTTTCCACTAGCAATTGAGTGGGAAAGTGCTTTTAGCAGGGCCTCACTGCAATAATCTATAAGTCATTAACTGTAGCTACATTTAAGCCTGCAAGAATCAATCTCTAAGATTCCAGCACTTGTTATTGACAAAGAGGCCAGTTCCTCAAAAAATCCTTAAAAAACAATGACCCTAGATCTAAGTATGGGAATTTGTACTACCTCCTCCCTGAATTCTGATTTGTTCCCTGGGGCTGGGATGGACGCCCCCATCACATTCTCCTTAAGAGCACCTGTTATTGGAGGGTCTGAAAAGCAGGGCTCTGATACCTTTCATATATTGGGGCATATACAAAATTAGAAACCACTGTAGAAATATAGTATAAATTGAAGCCAATGTTTTTTAGTTAGACATTATTAATGATGCTGTTATATGATGAATTGTCAAACTGTTATATGTTGAAGTCCCAAACTCCTCAAAATGTAGCTATAATCAAAGATAAGATCTTTAAAGCTATAATTAAGTCAAAATGAGGCTTCAAGGGAGGGTCCTAATCCAATATGGCTGGTGTCTCTATAAGAAGAGGATGAGGCACCAGGGTCTTCATGCAGAAGGAAGGCCATGTCAGGAAGCAAAGAGGGTGGCCAGCTACGAACCAAGGAGAGAGGTCTTGGGAGAAACAATCCTGCCAACACCTTGATCTTGAACTTCCAGTCTCCTCAACTGTGAGAAAATAAATTTCTATTGTTTAAACACCCCAGCCTGTGGTCCTTTGTTATGGCAGCCCAAGCAAGCTAATACAGAGGCTAAATCAATTCTGGACGTGTTTATAACTAAGTACTAAACAGACATAATTTCATGGCAGTTATTCTGGGGGGAGCAGATAAGGAGGCGTTTCAGACACAGTCCTGTGGGAAACAGGTAGAACACTCCAAGGGTGTCACTGAGGAGTTTAATGAAGGGACAAGTTACAGAGGTGTAGACAGGCTGAGGGGACTGAGCAGGGGGAGTGCGAACCCAGGGAATAGCAACCATGGGAGGCCATTAGCAGACCTGGACCTGAGGGACGAGGGCAGGGAACGGTGCTGCTGGGGCCCCTGGATGGCTGTGGCTGCAAAAGAGAGGTGGTTGAGCAGAACAGTAGCCATAGAGTGACAGGGGTTGGTGGGGACAAATAAGCCGTCCCCTTTCTTCCTGCCCTCTTAACATCTGCCGGTGCCTCCCATCGCCCGAACTGAGAGATGATGCACGGCAAAGAAGGGTAGGGAACAGGTGAGGGTGGGAATGGAGCATGACCAGCGCTGTTGAGCCTGGGCAGCGTGGGTGCTCGTCTCTCAGTGGGTCCTCTGCAGAGAACCCACAGCACTCAGAACACTTCCTTACCCTGGGTTTCTTTGCCTTCCGCTTCTTGCTTTTGCCACTTTAAATCTCCTCCAACCTCCCTGGTTTCAGTGTTTCTTCACTGTAATCATAGCATTTTTCTTGGTTGCAGTTTCTTCATTTTTAAAAAGTAGGAATGATAAATATCTCCTTCATAGGATTGCTGTGAAAGCCCCTGGCAAAGAGGAGGTCATCTATTAATCTCATTTATTCTTGCCCATTCCTAACTCCCCTGCCCCATCCCCTCCATGTTCTTGTTTAAGCCTCTGTTAGATCCATGCCAGACTGCCCTAGGGTGTCTTTATCGGCAATTCAGTCTGCTCAACAAAAACAGAACAAGAAGAGGAAAACGTGTAAGAAAGCCATTTCATAGAGTGACCAGAATAGAGACAAAATAAAGGTCCATTAAAGAAAAGGAGGAGGATAAAGAGGAGGAGAAAGCCAATGTAAGAAGAAGAAAAGGTGCAGAGGGTCAATCATAAAAAAAGGGACCTGTGCTCTCTGGCTCCTTTTCTCCCGAAGGCTCAAAACCCCACTCCTGTGGAGAAAGGAGAGATCGAGGGAAGGAAAGAGGGAGGGATGGGTGGGTAGATGAGTGAGTGGGTGGGTGGATGGATGGATGAATGGATGGATAGGTAGATGGGTGGGTGCATGGACAAGTGGGTGGGTGCATGGTGGAGGTTTTTGTTCAAGCATACCTGTGTGTAACTGCGCTGTTCCATTACTGACATTATGATTTGTGAGATGCAGAAAGAATTCTTGAGGATCCTAAGCCAGGCTTGGGAAGGAAATCCTTGCCATACCAGCTCATTTAATTGTCAAGAATGGGTGGGAGGGTGAAAGAAAGGGATGAATAATTTTAAGAATGGACACAAAAATATAAGGTGAATTTTAGCTCTTGATTTTCTTCTTTAAATGGGAACCATAAATAAGTCACAGTCTTGCCCATTCTTTCTCCTTCTTAGCGTCTCATAGGGAACATAAGTACATAAGATGTATAGTAAGATATAAACTTCAATTGATTTTATATCAAGAATTAGGAAAAATTTTTAAGTGTTGTTGGTGGGCCAGAAGAGTGCTTCTTACTCACTATAATGTTTACCTCAAGCTGTCCCACACAAAGCGGGCGCTGACTGCTTGTCCAAGAGAATGGGAGCCACAAGGATGACTCCTGGCACCACCATGGGAAGTCAGTCAATGTCAACTCTCATGAAAACACCAAAATGTGATTACCGATAACAGAAATTAAGCTTAGATCTAGTTTTATCATGCCTAAGGTAATGTCACAGTGCAAGTTGTTTTTTCCCCTGTGAATCTGCCATTGTTAGTCTGTGTTGTATTACTCGGAATAAATAAGTCTACTGAGTCCATTTACTTGGTAGAGTTTGCTACTTTGGACTCTTCGTCAAATGGGCTGATGAAAGAGGTCTCCTAAACCCATCAAGGTAAAGATCAGACTCTGGATCAGAGAGGTCTCACCACATCATGGGCATCTAATGAAGGTACACTCGCTCTGCCTGTTTTGCTGTCTGTTTCCATTTCTCAAGGGCAACCCTGGCTCTCCACAAATTCTACACAGTACGAACTAAGTAGTGTGTCTTCTACTGACAGGTGTACATAACTGAAGGACCTTCTCTGAGATTGAACTGGGCACCCTCTCAGGGGTGTCTGGCCTGTGGCCTAGGATGGCTGTGAATGCAGCCCAACACAAAACTGGCGATTTACTTAAAACATTATGAGAATTTTTTTGTGATTATGTGTAGCAATGTATTCAATGTGTGGCCCAAGACAACTCTTCTTCCATTGTGGCGCAGAGATGCCAAAAGGTTGGATAGCCTTTGTGGCCTAGTGTATGACCTAGATTTATTTTCATAAGAGCAAGAAAGAAGCTCATATCATGAAGATGGGACACTGAAAGCCTCACTCCTTCCTGCAAGCAGCCTCTTACGCTCTTAATCAGGTTTTGTGCCTTTCTTTCTCTTTTTGAAGTCTATTTTATTGATTATGCTATTACAGTTGTTCAAATTTTTTTTCTTCCCTTTATCCCCCTCCACCCTGCATCCCTTCTTCCTCCAGCATTCCTCCCACTTAGTTCATGTTCATGGGTTGTACACATAACTTCTTTGGCTTCTCCACTTCCTTTACTATTCTTAACCTCCTCCTGTCTATTTTGTATCTACCAATTATACTTCTTATTCCCTGTACCTTTTCCCCCATTCTCTCCTTCCCCTTTCCCACTGATAACCCTCCATTTGATCTGCATTTCTGTGATTCTGTTCCTGTTCTAGTTCTCCACTTAGTTTGTTTTTGTTTTTTAGGTTCAGTTGTTGATAGTGGTGAGTCTGTTATCATTTTACATTCACAGTTTTGATTTTCTTCTTCTTCTTAGATAAGTCCCTTTAACATTTCATATAATAAGGACTTAGTCACGATGAACTCCTTCAGCTTTTCCTTGTCTGGGAAGCACTTTATCTGCCCTTCCAGTCTAAGTGATAGCTTTGTTGGACAGAGTAATCTTGGATGTAGGCCCTTGCCTTTCATGACTTTTGAATACTTCCTGCCAGCCCCATCTTGCCTGTAATGTTTCTTCTGCGAAATGAGCTGTTAGTCTTATGGGAACCCCATTGTAGGTAAGTCTCCTTTTTTCTTGCTGCTTTTAAGATTCTCACCTTTTCCTTAATCTTGGGTAATGTAATTATGATGTGTCTTGGTGCGGTCATCCTTGGGTCCAACTTCTTTGGGACTCTTTGAGCTTCCTAGACTTGCAGGTCTATTTCCTCTGTCAGATTGGGGAAGCTCTCCTTCATTATTTTTTCAAATAAGTTTTCAGTTTCTTGTTATTCCTCTTCTCCTTCTGGCACCCCTATGGCTCAGATATTGGAAAGTTTAAAGTTGTCTCAGAAGTTCCTAAGCCTCTCCTCATTTTTCTGAATTCTTGTTTCTTTATTCCGTTCTAGTTGAATATTTGTTTCTTCCTTCTGTTCCAAATCATTGATTTGAGTCCTGGTTTCTTCCCTTCACTGTTGATTCCCTGTATATTTTTCTTTATTTCACTTTGTATAGCCCTCACTTCATCCTTTACTTTGCATCCATACTGAATAATTTCTATAAGCATCCTGATTACCAGTGTCCTGAACTCTGCATTTGATAGGTTGGCTATATCCTCATTGCTTAGTTCTTTTGCCTGAGTTTTGATCTGTTCTTTCATGTGGGCCATATTTCTTTGTTTCGGCGCACCTGTTATGTTATAAGAAGTGGAGCCTTAGGTATTTGCCAGGGGTGGGGGACAACTCACATCACTGCATTGTGGTGCTGTATTTGGGGGATGTGTCAGAGAGGGAACAATGTGACTTGCTCAGCTCTTGCCCCATTTTCAGTCACTTCCCTCACTACCCACTAGTGAATTGCACCTCTCTGGTGCTGATTCTCACGTGGGTGAGTTTGTATACATTCTAGGACTCTGTGGATCCCTCCAACAGACTATCCTGTGAGACTGGGAGTTTTTCCAGCCACTGCAACCCCTATAGGTTTTCATAGCCAGAGGTTCTGAGGCTTTATTTTCCCATGTCAGGACCCTGGGTTGTGTGGTTTGTCTTGATCCCCAGTTGTTCCTCCTGGTTTATCTGCATGTGAATGTGGAACCATCCGGTCCACCAGCTGCTGCCTTGCATGTCTGGTCCACAAGCCGCCACCTTGCTGCGTGTCCTCTCCACCCCTCCTGTCAATCTGGATGAATGTTTCTTCTTTAACTCCTTGGTGGTCAAGCTTCCATACAGTTCAATTTTCTGGCAGTTCTGGTTGGTTTTTGTTTTTAATTTGGTTGTTTTGCTTCTTTTGGTTGTGTGGGGAAGCAAAGCCTATCTACCTATGCCTCCATCTTGGCCAGAAGTCCTGGCTCCATGCCTATCAAGCATAGTTCACCCCAAATCTTTACTCTTCAGGTCTCAATACTCCTATCTGCAAAATTTCTTCCCAGTGAACTTTAAGGAGCACTTTCTACATTCCAAGTGCTACTCCTTCTTCTGAGTAACTGAGTTCTTTTCATTTCATAGATAGTGTGAGTCATGCTTTCTTCTTTGGGTTTGCAGCTAGGAAGCTGAGAACCAAATGGGTGATCCCTCTTTAATCTCTTCATAATTTCAGCATTATTTCACAAATGTCCAACACACATGTTTGTTGATTTTCTCATGAATTTTAAATTGTTTTGTTAAATATATAAGGCATCTTAAATATTATTTGTAATATCATATATAAATAAATTGACTAAATATATATGATCTACTTCAGTTTACCTCCTCAGCCTCATTTCTGTATTCCACATCTCTCTCCTCCTCCCTACACATCCACACACACACACACACACACCAGTTTCCAGGGGCTACCCAGAATTAACAGTGACACCTGAATTTTCCATGCATCTTTCAGGCCTTTGCCTTTGGCATAACTTCTGCCTAGTGCTGGAACTTTGCTTGACTTTAGAAGTTTGAATCTCCTTGAGAAGCCATCTTCAGTTTCCCTCTTTCCTGACTTCCACTTAAGATGCTCCTCTCTGCTCTCATAGAACCCTCTAGAACAGTGTGTATTCTAACTGTAAGAGTCTGTTTGCTACTCTTGATTTTCTCCACAAAACTGCAAATTCCTTGGTGGCTGAGACTTTTAATTTTTTTGAACATTTTTGTTAAGTGCTCCGGACAATGGTTCTTACTGAGATGAGTGACAAAACATAAAACAAAAACCTGTAAGAGCACTTTTAGAGGTATAAAACTTTGATTGGGTGAGTTGTTATATTTTCTATGTAGATATGATCTAGTCATTTAATCCTGCATCATTCAATAATGGCATTACCTAAAATTTCTTTGTTTCTCCTGGAGAGCAAGGTTTCATTTGATTAATATCTGTCCTAATAAATCAATTGGTTTGGTATGGATTGACCTTATATTCAGTTTTGTAGAGGGATAGTTCAGATTTTCAGATTCTAATAAGTCAACCTCTGCCCAAATATATATTTGACTATGTCATTTGTATCTTTTCACTTATATAGCACCCAATACATTTCCTTAGCATTCGACATAAAACTCCAGAAGTTTCCTTCAAACCTGCTGTTCTTCAGTCTTCCCTGTCTATAATGACAGCCTCCTGCTCCTCTCCAGAAGCTTGATACCTTGAGATGATACCTGACATTTTAATCTCCTTGTCATCTTACTTCCAGCCTATGGATGGTGCCCCTGCAACACGTCCCGCATTGCTCTTTTCTTTCTGTTCTCTTTGCCACTTTCTCAGTTAACTTTCACTTATTGTGAGAACTTTATAACTCAACTCCTTGCCTCCTCTCTCTCTTCCAACCCACTCCAAATGGATGAGAGTATTCTTCACCAGGCACGCAGCACTAATTCCTCTCTACAGTGCTGGGTGCAGCCTAAGGGTGAATACACGGTTGAATGGACAGACTGCCCACAGTGACTCCACGCAGTATATGCAATAATGTCTGGATTTTTTAGCAAGACATTACAGGCCCTACATAGTGAAATCTTAATCTTTTCTTCCAGCTTCTCCTCAACTGTACCATGTCACACACTGGAGCAACCCACAAGAGTTATCTCTCTTGTCAAATGACGTCTACCCTTCAAGTTTCAACTTAAATGTTACCTCTTCCATCCTTCTACTTAGATGGATATATTTTCCCTCTCCATGATACACTAGTGACTTTTAATTTATAATTTACTTCTCTCCTAAAAACTATTACATTTTTTCTTGACTTACAATTTTTACATTTGAAAATGTGCCCAAGTTTTCCCTCCCATGCTGTAGGGGTTCTCCATGATGGCAGGAAGGAATGTCATACTTGGCTCAACATCCTCCAGAGCTCCTTGCAACTGTTTCCTTTTAGAAATGCTTCTGGAACATAATCGGGGCTTTGGATAACTGAGAAAACTTGATTATCACTTATGGGTAGTGAGGGTTAGTGGATGTGAAGTAGGCCTCACAAAGATGAACGAAACACAGACCTTTCTACCAAGAATGACCTGACTATAAACGAAGACAATCAGACAATCTTGTAGGATTTGTTAAATAAAAATCCTCTGTGACTCCAGGCAAGCCATTTAACTTCCTTTTGTCTTAGATAACTTATCTGTCAAATATTCCATCTACAAGGACTTTTCCAAGGAAAATAAATTTTTAAAACACCCAAATCCAGTAAGATTTTTAAATTTTATAGTAAAAGCCGTTACATAAACAATCCACATGGAAATGGGTTTGGAATGGTTAATTAACAAAATCCCTAGGCACTGATCATCCAGCGGGGAGGTCTGATAATGATGGCAAATTATTCAGGTAGCATCAGTCTGGAGTCACTTTCCTCCTGTCAAATCCCAGGTGGCTTATATAACTGCCTAACCACAGCACAGAGGTAGGAGCCATCCTGGGCGACAGCAGCAGGTCACTTTGCTGACTACACGTTGCAAGAGTGTGGTGTACATTTGTCTCAGGAGCCAATTAGGTACAATAATAACTCAAGCAACAAAATGAAGACACTGTAGTTTAATAACAAAATTTGAAGCAATTGCTCAATTTTTGTAATAATATAAAAACAGGGTACATATGGGGCTAAAAAGAGGTCAGGTCCCAGACAGGGGTGCACAGAGCAGAGGAGGGCCTGTATGGGACCAGCATGGGGTAGTCGTCCTCAGTAACACCAGGCTGCAGGCTTTGATTTTTTAAAAATTCTTATTGCCTTGGCTGGGTGGCTCAGTTGGTTGGACTGTCATCCTATGCACCAAAGGATTGTAGGTTCGATCCCTGGTCAGGGCACGTACCTAGGATGGGAGTTTGATTCCCCAGTCAGGGTGCATATGCTTCTCACATCAATGCTGCTCTCTCTTCCCCGGCCCTTCTCTCTAAAAATCCATAAACATATCCTCAGGTGAGGATTTTTTTGTTAAAGGAACAAAAGTTTTCTTATTTTACATAGGGCCAGCCTATACCCTATTTACCATTTGTTTAAATATGTAAGTGAACTTTTGTTCACTTCCTAAACTTTGGTTCAGTCATTTCCAGGTAACGCTCCTGTATTGTTTGTAAAATTCTGATTTAAACAGAGTTCCTTCAGGCGGTGAAGGGAATGGATCTAATATATTAACGAGGGCAGTCTGGAGAGAGAAGGGGGAAGATGAATAATATTTCCTGAACACAGGCAATTGTACAACTACTTTTATGCTCATTTTATATGAAGGAAACTTGGGTTCAGAGATGTTATTTTCTTACTAAACAGTGGATGTGGAGTGTAAAGCCTGAGTTGGTTAATTCAAGGGATCATGTTCTCTGTGCCCCATCCCACCCAGCCCCCAAGGTTCTGGGGCCCCAGAGCAAGCAGACAATGGATGGTGTCTAATTCTGGCCTGTGCTTATCTTATTTAACATATTCATCAGCCAGGCAACTTCAGATCCAAGTGCAAGGTCAGGACTTTGCAGGATCTCTCCCACTTGCAAGGTCAGGACCGTGTGTCAAGGTGAAGTCAGGAGCTAACAGGTGCCTTGTGGGGCTGAGGCAGTGCGGGAATGGTCAGCATATACAGGCTGCCAGGTAACAGACACCGGGACACCTTCAGTCTTCCTGATGCTATTGCCCTCAGCCGCATGGCCTTTGTGGGGAATGGAAGCCTGTTTCTCACATGCTCCCCATGGAAATTTCTAAGTCTGATGCCTTAGAGCCCTCTGTCTTCAAGTGCTATTTAGAGCACTTGGGTATTAGTTATTCCTATAATATCTTAAATATCAATTCACCAAATATTAACTGTATGCCTAGGATGTGTTAGGAGTCAGGGATTCCAGATGAATACACAACAGCCCCTGCCCTCTGGGGACTCCCTGTGTAGTGGGGGACAACGAAATAACTATTGTAGGGAAGGCTGGTGAAAGAGTGCAAGGAGAGCACAGAGGTGGGCGTCAAGAACTGTGTAGGAAGGCTCCAGAGACAGTGTTGAGATAGGGGAAGCTCCCAGGTGAAGGAGGGCAGGGTATTCAGACAGACAATGCCCAGGCACATAGGGGAATATGAATGGGGCAGGATGCTTTAGGAAAACTGGCTGGGGCCAGAAAATAACGAAGGACTTTATCTGACTTATCTTGTAGACAATGGGTGCCTCCAAAGGGCTTTGAGCAGCAGAGAGGTGCAAGCAGATCTATGTTTTAAAAGTCACACATAAAATAGTGTGAAGACAGGCTAAAGGGGAATGAAGCCAAAGGAGATGTGTTAAAAATATTGTCACAGCACAGAAGGTGATGACAATGACTTCAACTTGGGTAGAGGCGATGGGAAAGGTGGGGGCAGGGGGTGGGAATAGACTTGAGAGAAGTACTGGTTATGGTGTTAGAACATTTCAATGCTCTGTGACTTTCACTACTACCCAAGTTCATTGGAAATACAGCTTTCCCATGAAAAATCACTCATTTTGAGGAACCCTGGGTGGATAATGTAATTTCTTTGTGCCTTTTCTATAAAATGGACATAACACTGTGTATCTAATTGATATTATGAATGTTTAATACAGTAAGACACCATACTGCAAATAGTGAATTCTCAATACATGTTATTTTCACCTTCCCATGATTGTCCTCACTTGAAAATAAGGTTAATAGCAATATGCTGCCCTACTCTCATGAGACAACTGGGTTCAGATTCCAATTTAAGAAGTTTCTTATTTTCCTGGGGACGATTTTACTATTGTGAGATGTGGGTATGTAGATGTGTTATTTCACTTTAGTGTCAAGATAAAATTGGATACCATCCTTCAAAAGAAACTATAGTTGGTAAAGCTTGTTTATAAAGATTTATGTATGTAGCTAAATTAATTCGTGAGAATTGGTATTTGTAGTCATTATTTCACTTCATTCTAAGAACTAGTACAAGGGAATATGTCAAAAATGATGACAATTATTATGCTTTATAATTTGACTTCTTACATATTAGAATATATAAGAAATCTTCCTTTAATTAGCAGACATTCTTGTTCTTTAACTTCCCCAAAGTGAGACTGAACTCACTTCCTAATGCAAAACAGTTTGTAATTTTTATGTAAGATGACATGCTATTAAGTAAAGAGAATGACAATTGTTTTTCCACTGATGACTTAGTAATGGTAGAACTTAGGCAAATCACTGAGCAAGAATCTAATTTATAAAGTGTATTGAAAAAGTCACTGTGTCATTACTGTATTTATTTAATTCAAAGTAAAGATGACACTAAAACTGCCTACATTTTAATTTTGGGAATCTATCCAAGATTTTGACCAGACAAGGGTAAAGAGAAATAAAAATGGCACATTTAAAGAGGTTTTAAATTATAATTGGGGAAATGTTATTAGGAATATGCCTGACAACTTTTTCAGTTATACAATAATATCGGACAGCACACATTCAGCTCAATGGTGGGTCTAGGACTATGTGCTTCAAACACATCATTTCATGCAACACAAATGATGGATTGTCTTGTGTCATCAGAATTCTTTTTAGCATGATGCCATATCACTACCTCCCTTGTTCCAAAATTTAATTTTTCTACTTCAGTGTGATACCAGTTCATGGGGATGAGGGCATTGTATATCAGATTGGACAAATATTTACAGGAAAAGGGGAAAAAGAAAGTGACTCATGAAGTCTTGAAAAGTTAAGAGGTACCTATTCTCTGTGATGAGAGAGAGAGAGAGAGAGCGCGCACACCTGTGATGAAGAACGAAGAGACATATGTGACAGTACATAGATGACTGGTGAATCTGGGTAGAAGGTACATAGGTGCTCATTGTATCATTTTTCTTTCCATTTGAAAATTTTCAACATAAAAATTAGGGGAAACCCTCTCAAAGTAAAACAAATATATATGTGATGAAGAACTTTTTAAGATTTAGCAATAGTTGAAGGGAATAGAATTTGTCTGTGAATGCATTAAAGGTCCATAAAGTAGACCCCTCCAAAATTTTTTTTCTCTTTGTTAACTTTGTTACATTAACTATGGCTTCTATTGTTTTTAATGATTAACAGTTTTTATTTTATAATAGTTTTAGATTTACAGAAAAATTGAGCAGATAGTACATAGAGTATAATATACTTCCCCACACCTACCCCTCTACCCCTCATACAGTTACTCCTATTATTAGCATCTTCCATTACTATGGTTGCAATTAATAAACTAATATTGATATATTTTATTAACTGTAGACCACAGTTTACATTAAGGCTAACTTTTGTGTTTTATAGTTTATGGATTTTGGCAGCTATATAATGAGATGTGTCCACCATTACATTATCATAGAGCATAGTTTTACTCCTCTAAAAATCCTCTGTGCTCTGCCTACTCACCTCTCCCTTCCCCTGACCCCTGGCAACCACTGATCTTTTTTACTGTCTCCAAACTTTTGTCTTTTTCAGAATGCCATATAGCTGGAATCATACAGTATGGAGCCTTTCAGACTGGCTTCTGTCACTTAGCCTTATGCTCATTTTAAGTTCTTCCATGACTTTTCATGGCTTGATAGCTCATTTCTTTTTATCATTGAATGAAATCCCATTATCTGGATGTACCACGGTCTGTTTATCCATTAACCTACTAAAGGACATCTTGGTTGCTTACAGTGTGTTTTTAAAAAATATTTTATTTATTTATTTTTAGAAAGAGGGGAAGGGAGGGAGAAAGAGTGGGAGGAGAAACATCGATGTGTAGGAGAAACATCCATCAGCTGCCTCATATGTGCCCCAACAGGGGACCACCAACAGGGGAACCAAACTTGAAACCCAGGAATGTGCCCTGACGGGAATCAAACCTGAGAACTTTTGCTTTGCAGGATGATGCCCAACCAACTGAGCCACACCAGTCAGGGATGCTTCCAGTGTTTGATGATTATAAACAAACATTTGGATGCAGGTTTTTGTGTGGACATTAAGTTTTCACCTCATTTTGGTAAATAACAAGGAGCATAATGGCAAGATATGGTAAGACTATGCTTACCTTTGTGAAAAACTGTCACTGTTTCCCAAAGTGGCTGCACCATTTTGCATTCCCACCAGCACTGAATGAGCGTTTGCTCCACATCCTTGTCAGCATTTTGTATTATTATTTTTTTGGACTTCAGCTATTCGAGAGGGTATGTTGTGATATTTCATTATTGTTTTAATTTGTAATTCTCTGACATATAATGTTGAGCATATGCTTATTTGCCATCTGTATATTGCCTTTTCTACTTTGGGTGAGCTGTCTGTTAAGATCTTTTGCTCATTTTAAACTGGATTGTTTGTTTTCTTATTGAGATTTGAATGGCTTTTTTTTTTTTAAATAGTTCATCTCATGAATTAAGAGAGTGGTTCATGTATTCATTTATTTAACAACTATGGCAGAAACTGCATTCCCCTTCTCCTTTACTGACAGAATCCTCACATTGTTGCAGATAAGGTCCCGGCTTAAAATGCTTAGTATTTCAGGCTCCCTTGCATTTGGGGGTCATTAGTGTTACATGGGCCTGGCCAATAAAAAGCAAGCAGGCGGTGCTGGTTACTGCTTCCCACAAAGACTGTTAAAGGGGAAGACTTGGTTGGTATGTACCTCTTTGATCTTTTGTCCTTTACCCATCCTTTTACCATTTTCCAGAATGTGATACAATGCCCAGAGGGGGGGCACCCATCTTTTGAGGAGGAAGACAAAGTCACAGGTCAAGGACAGTAGAGCCAATGACTTGAAGGAGCCAGACATATACTGACACCAGGGAGATATTGCGGAAGCCCCAGGGTTGTCTCCAGATATCTTGTTTGTGATAAGAAACACACTTCTTTTTTTGTGATAAGAAACACCTCCTAGTTGGTAAGCACTTCAGTCAAGCTTCTGTTACAGACAACAAACTCACTACCTGATTTGGAAACATTTTTCAAGCACTGTTAAGTGTGAGGTGCTAGCCCCCTAAAAAGACTACTCTGAGCAAAAAAGACTGGTTCACAGAGGTACTATATTTGAAAATTTTTATATTATGGATATACTAAGGATAGACTTACATAATATAACACTAATAATATAATACTAAGTATAGTTATATTTACATGGTCTGCACTGTACCAGAGGTTATGGGAGGAGGAAATAGGAATATAAAATAAGGACCTTACCCTCATGGAACTTATCATCTAATTAGAGACAAGAATGACCTATATGGAACAACTTAGGACGGTAGGATTAAGGGCCAATAGTGGGTGAACTAAATGTAGCACCAGTTCTTATCAGGTGGGGTTGGTTACTCAAGTGGGGAGGAGGGAGGGAAATGTGATTAGCAACCCTAAATACTCACTCTGGGTATCCTATACCTTCATATTTTTCAGTTCTAAATCAATGGCCTAAATATAGACATGGAATCTATTCCCTTGGGTAAGTGAAGACAAAAATGAAGCAAAGTAATTTGCTTTGAATGTCAATTCAGCAGGAATTTATTCTAACATCAATATTTCGAATGCAGAGCATTGTAATAATTCACTAAAATCCCGTTTACCTTATTAATTACTCATACATTTCACACTGAAACTAAGTATATGCCATCTTTAATAGAGCTTTTAAAGTCCCTCCTTTGGGAAGGAACATGGGTAAACAGATTACTCCTAAGGAGAGGTGCATGCTTTTTCTTCTGCGTTTAAGGTGCTGCCACCTTTGCTAAAATTGTTATGCACTGCTATTCTTTTTTCCTAGCTGTTAGTTGTTGCCTGTTACTGGCTGGAACAGAAGAAG
This sequence comes from Mormoops blainvillei, assembly GCA_004026545.1. NCBI lineage: Eukaryota > Metazoa > Chordata > Mammalia > Chiroptera > Mormoopidae > Mormoops > Mormoops blainvillei. The sequence continues at coordinate 59,676 of PVJD01003485.1, read as the reverse complement.
ATAGTTACCATAGGTCTGTAAAGACGAGACGACCTGAATTAGCTCTTCTTGGACGCTTTAACGGAACTTTCTTTTCCTCCAAGTTTTTCGATGGAGTGATCTTATTTGTAAATCAAAAAGAATAAAGGCATGCAAGTAAAACAAAGACATTTCTATTTGCCTTTAAACTCCTTTCCTTCAGGACCTAGGAGAACATACGTGGCTTTTCTGTTTTCTTTCCTTCCTTTTTCTTCCCTTTCCTCCTTCCTCCTCTTCTTGTTTCTGATTCATCAACTACCACCCGGCTGTGTTCCATTGCCATGGGGTTGGTAGTTTCAGGGACATCCTATGTGTAATAGATATTGTGGATTTTCTCACATCCTGGTTGGAGGGAGATTGGAGATAGTGTGACTAAAAAGGGAAGAATCTGTAAAGAGAGATGAGAAGATTTTGTAAGCACAATGTTAACGGACTTGAGAAGGGCACAAAAACGACGGATGACATGCCTATAATGCTCTCAGGGTTGCCTGAAAACACGCAAGTTGATACAGCTGTTTCCAGGAGACCCTCAGAACCCAGGTAAGGCCAGAGTATGGTGGAAACTTAAAGGGACTGTAGGGGATGGGTACATCGTAAACAGAGGCGATACAAAAGCCCCTACAATAAACTCCGCCCAAAGTAGCCCTACCTCTCCACTCTGGAAGGGACGTCGGCCAAAATCCTATCCCGCGCCCGGGAGGAGGACGAAGGGAGAGCCACCTCCTCCGCAATCCCCCGCCCCTCGGTGCCGCTGACGCCCCGTGCCCTTGCCGTTTCCCATTGGCCGAGGTGCTCGCCAATCCTGGTGAAGAGACCCAGTGAGCGGGCCCTGGTTGGCGGAGCCGCCGCTGAGCCCCCCTCTTGATCCGGCCGGGTCCCCCGCCGAGTGGGGGCGTGGCCGCGGCCGTGGCCCGGCCGGAGGCGGCGTCGCTGGCGCCGCTGCGTGTGTTGTGGTGCGAAACGAGGGTGCCGGGAGGCTGCGGCGCGGCGGGACCATGGAGCTCGGAGTGCGGCCCCGGCGCCGGCGCCGGCACCGCGGACCGGTGAGTGCGGGCTGCGGCCGGCTGGACTGCCTGGTCCCTGCCCTTTTCCTGCTTGGGTCGGGGCCGCGCGGCTGCCCCGGAGGAGGGTGGGCGCGGGCCGGACCCCTCAACCCCGCGGCCAAGTGAAGTTGCTGCATCGTGCCGGGCGCGTTCGGGCGGGTGGCGGGGCCCACTGCGGGCTGCGGCGCATCCCTGTGCCTCGCCCCGCAGACCGGCTGCATCGTTCTCGCCGGCCCCCGCTCCGACCGCGGCTTCCCGCCGTCGCCGCGCTGCCTGGCGACCGTCCGCCCCCGCGCCGCCCCCTGGCCCCCCGGCCCTCCGGCCCTCGGGCCCTCCGGCCTCGGCGCTGCCGGGTGCGCGGTACCCGGCTGCAGGTGGCGCCGGGGCCTCTGCTCACGCCCCACGCACGACGCCCGGAGCTGCCCCGCGTCCGGGATCCTCACATCCTTCCCAGTTCCGCGAGCCCTCGCCCTCATCTGGCCCAGCCCCGCGTGCTTGCCTCCCCGGGGTCCGGCCCCCCTCAATCTTCGCCTTCGCCTTCCCGGCACCTCAGCGCTCCAGGGCCCTCGCGTCCGTTGCCCCCTCTCCGGGGCTGCGGGCCCGTGAGGCTCCCGGCCTCAGAAGCTAGGCTCGGGTCTCTGAGAGCAGGGAAGGGGTCGGGCCCCGGCGAGGACCGCGCGGCAGTGTTGAGGAGAGGGTTGCGCTCCCGGGAGCTGCGTCGCTTACAGGGATCGTCCCCGGGAGACTTTGCGCGGCGGTGGGGGGCCGGGGCGCCTGGCTCTCACGCCTCCTCCGCGACGGAGATTCAGCGAGTGGAAAATCTTTTCCTCTTCGTCTGTGGTACTTAACGGGCAATGGCGATTTCTTCTCGGTCTAACCTTTCTTCAAGGGTTAGTTACCTGGTGGAGAGCAGAGTTCTTAATTATTAGGAAACTAAGCGATGGATTTTGGGATGAGTGGGAGCATCTTATTTTCTTACATGCCATTGGGCGGCGAGGGAATTCTTTCTCACTTGGAGAGTAATTTAAAAATCAGAGTTACTGCCAGCAATAATTTTTGAGTTTTTAGAAACTGAAAATTAAGAAGGCTGGTTTTTGCTTTGAAAGTATTCTAATCAAATGCGTAACGGTATGAAATTTTAATGTAAGATTTGGAATCTCATTTTTAAGGGGAAGGGGGCTAGCCGTTTGAAATATTTTGCATCTTAAAAATTATGTTTGTCTAAAACTTAAAATGTGTACTTTTCTATCAAAACTAAGTTCAAAGTATGATAACTGACTTATTTTTCTATTATCTCTAGGGCAAATTCTGTTAAAAATTGGTTGCTTCTTTTGTATATGCTTTACTTAACTTTCCTTTTCTAGCTCTGAAACAATGCAGTGATTCTTTAAAGCTAGTTCTTTTAACTACTTGGGAGGTTAAACAAAAGAAAGCTGGGTTTGACCTTTCCCATAGGCAGTTCTTATTGTGTCTGGTCTCCTTCCCAGTAGTGTCAGTATAGTGCTCTTTTTTTTTTTTTTTAAAGCTCTTAATTTATATTCACAAAAGTTGCATTTTCAGAAGTTGAAAGCTCATTAGGATGGAAAGTTTGATTGACTTTATATATTTACTGGCTGACCTGTATTCACTGTTAAACAGTGGAAAAAAGCTTGTTCTAGAACAATATACATATAAAAATTATCCTTGCACTTCCACTTGCTGACATGAGTTGCTTTATAGCATTGTTTTATCTGAATCTTTAAAATTACCTAATAGTCAATGATGTGCTACACTGTTTTTAAAAATCCTGAAAATAAAGTTGTAACACACTTTGCTAATGTGGTCATGCCAGCATTGTAGCCTCCTCTCTGTATTCTCAGTGTGTCTTTGTAGACATGCTTTATTTACACTTACCAAGGGAACCTGCATGTGGCAAGTAAGTATCCACATGGTTATCGGAATGTTTCTGTTAAAACAATTGCCATTATAAGTTTGGAAAGAACTTTCTGTACTAGAGGGCCAGTACTAGTGGTCTTCTTTTAGAGTTCCGAGAACTGTCTTTGAAGAATATTCAGAGTGTTTCCCCCTCAAAAGCTGTTATTGTTTCTTATATTTTCTTGGTAGTGACTCCACGTGCTGTACAGACGTTTACTTGAATTCTCAGCTTCTTTTTCAGTCTTTTTTTCCTTCATACCTTCTATTTGTCTTTAAGGTCAGATTTTCTTGGGACCTGCTCTTGGGCATTTAGAACCAAATGCTGTTTCCAGTCCATGCTTTCTTCTTCAAGGCTGTTTTTTTCCCCCATGACTTAATTTTTTACTGGTAATACAGGAATATTATATACCATTAATATGTAAATAATGCATATTGTAGAATAAGTTTAATATCACTATCGCGATTCATAGAGCAAAAAGCCTCCATTTCCTTTTCTTATTGCCGTCCTGTGTCTTTCTTCAGAGGTAACCACACCTAATACTGTGCGTGTAGCCTTCCAAAATTTTTTCGATAACCTTTTTTATTCAGAAGCTTTTTAGTGAATTCCTGGTAAGTACCAGGCACTATTTTAATATTGGGGTTGCACAAATAAGAGATGAGAGCCCAATTTAACATGTTCATAGTGTACTCAGACACAATTTCCGTGCGGTGGAGTGAGTGCTGTGATGGAGTCAGTAAGCAGTTGAGGGGTGTGGGAGCGTCACCTGAATGACCTAATCTGCTCAGTCACCTGCTTTGTTCATTCAGGAGACTTTAAGAGTTTATCATATATTTTGGGTATACAAAGATGAACAAGGTGATATCACTGTGAGCCCCAGATGAGTTTACTGTTCAGCTCTTTTCTCAGACAGATGTAACAGTTGACCACAAAGCAGTGCTCTGAAAGGGGTCAGTCTCAGGAGCTCAGAGGATGACTGCAAACCCAAGCTTAGCGACTATTCAGAGATATAAGAAAAACTTCCCAGAGAAGTATGAGAAGGAATTGGTCTGAGTCTGAGAAGAGGAGAGAGTGTGTACAAAGGCTTGTTCAGGGAACATGGCGCATTGGAGCATTTGAAAACAAAGTTTAGTTTGGTGGTGCCATAGGGTGCAAGGCCAGGGAAGTGGCAGGAAACGAGACAGAAGTAACTAAGGGCCATGGCATTTAGCGACTCGTGATTCTTGTTATAAGGAGCCTTCAGTGAGCAGTAGCAAACAGTTGAAGAACTCTGCACCAGAGAAGAACATGATCAAATTTGCCTTGGATAGTAGATAGAAGGGGCAAGACTGGAAGGAGGGTTACTGGAGGAGGTAGAATTGCTAGGACTTGGTTGTTGGTTGTGAGTGTGTGTCTGCGATGTGAAGGAGTTAAAGGAGGGCCTAGTTCAGGGCAGTACTGAGTTCTGGCTGGATGGATGAGTTGGGTGATGGTGCTATCCTTAGGGAGCGGGAGCAGCAACCACTTGGGGGAAAAAGATGATTGGTTGCATTTGACCTTTCTAAGTTTAAGGTATTTGTAGGACATAGTGTTCAGTTGGCTACATTAGGGATCTGGATATCAGGAGATGTCTGGGCTGCGGACACTGAGAATTCTTAGCACCACAGTTCCTGAACTCTTTTCTGAGGCACTGCAGTGAACTCACAGGGAGACTGCAGGAAATTAAATTGTTGAAGGAGACCCAGCACTGTGTAACATCTGTCCAACCCTGTTGGAACTACTAGTTCAGAGTAGTTTGCAGTTTCTCCAATAGGCTGCACTACATTCTTGTTTCATACTGATTCCCACAGAAGGTTACCGTTCCACATGTGGGAATCAGTGTGGAACAGGAAGTAAAGGAGGTGATATCCGGTCTGAGAAATTGTGAGGTGTTCAACACATGTACCTATACCATTAGTAAATACTTGTGGTGTGTTAAAAATGAAATTAAAATACCTTTCTCTCAATTGAAGTGTGCCCCCCACCGTGGGTACTAAATTGTTAGGACATAAATACTTAAGTTTATCTGAACTTATCTGTGGTTCTTTTACTTAATAGCCATTTCTTTTGCAGTAGACAGAGAGACTTCTAGAATCACTGCCTTTGCCTGTGTTTGCTATGGAGGTTTTTGTGGTAGATGAGATTATTTAAGAAGTGTGTGTAGAGTGAGGAAAGGAGTGATGTAGAATGCGCTCTGAGGAACTCTTGCATTTGAAAGATAGGCAAGATGATAGACCTCCATATGGAGACTGAGAAGGGTGGGGCCTGGGAGGCGTGAATGAAGTCTTAAAAGCCCTGGTCCAGGAGAACCTCAGTAAGGACAGATCCTAACAGTTAGAAGATTATTAGTAATATAGGTGACGACAATGGTAACACAGTGAAGGGGACAAGAGCAAGATGGTCATTTTGTAAGAGGGTATAATAGTGACTGGGAGCCAGAAAGTGGAGCCAGTGAGTGTGGACAGCTCAAGAAGTGTGGTTGTGGTGCTGTAGGAGGTTTGGTAAAGGGGAAACCTTTTTTTTTTCCTCCTGTTTTTAAATGGAGGGATTTGAGCATGTTAAAGAATCCAGAGGGAGAGGGTGCCAGAGAGAGATCCAGTTGGTTAGTGGTTTCAAAGTTTCCATTGGATTTAGCCCTAGAATGTAGTTACTGATTTTGGCAAGAAAAATCTCAGGGGAGCCTTGTTGCTGAGGATTAAAGAGTGATTGGTGCTGCAGGGGTATGTGTGATGTGTGTTTGTGTAGCCAGCCAGGGAAGGCATTTCTTTCTAAAACTTGATTTTGAAGAGGAGAGAAGGCATTCACTAGAGACAGATACCTGGTTGGTACAGGGTGCATTTTTTTTTGGACATTGACTTTATTTCCTTGTTAAAAAATTATTTTTAAAGATGCTTATTTCCATCCTTTCTCAGGGCGTGCTTTTCTTAAAACTGGTTGGTCCTTCTGAGAGTTGGGTCCTCTGGCATGGCCTTGCCTTTTTGTAGGTCCTGGTGTCTTCTGGAGGTCTTGTCTGTGACTGTCCTCTATTGCTGTCTTGTTGTTTGTTCCCCTCTCTGCTCCTCACCTCAGGCCAGGGTGATCGTGGTGGTTGTTTTTAAATCAGAACCTGTCGTCCTATCTTAATAGATGTCCTTAGAGTAGAATGTCTTTGCACACTCAGATTCAGTCTTAATCTCTGGAACCAGCCCTGTTCTGTTCTTCTTCCCTGGGCCTGGGCCTCTTCTCTTTGAGGTGAAGTCTTTTCTTTTGTTGACTTAAAAAAAAAAAAATTAAACATCCCAGACATCCCAGGCATTTTCTCATCTTTTAAAGTCTATTAGAGCTTCTCGGCCTTAACTCTGAGCTCAACATCTGGGATCATTTCTCAACTTTTTACTTGTGAAATTTTCCCTTTGGCCTGTTCTTAGGGTGCCCCCACACCTCTTGGAGCAGTGGTCTTGAAATTGATCTAAAGATATCTTTTATTGTCTATATATTCTTGAACTTTTGCAGTGTGTTTTAATTTTTCTTTTAGTTTTTACTTTGTTTCTTTTCAGTTGGTCTTGAGTACTTTTTTCCTAGCAATTGAAAGCTGTGTTGGATTTTTAAATGTGGTGCTCCGTGTATGCTGAAGATTTTATTACCATGCTGCGGTAGTTCCATTTTAGTTCAGCTCATAGACTCCTCTCAATTAAGTGTTGTTATCCATTTTGTGCACATGAACAGTTCAGTGAAATTATATTGCAATATAAAAGCATGGGTTTATTGTGAACTAGAATCCATGTGGTCATATTTTAACAATTAAATGAATGAAATGGTATGTTCTTTGTATATAGTAGATCCTCAACAAATATTTTTTCATTGACCGAGTATGTCATATGTGTTGATTCATGAACATAATAATAAGCCTTACACTATCACTACTATGTAATTTAGAAAATGGTCTTGAGTCATTTTACCCTACTGATATCAGTTATTTTTTCAGGTCCCCAGATATGCATGTGGCACATTTGTTTTTGGTTTTGTTGCCTGTTTTGTTATGTAGTCCTGTGTTAGGGTATTACCTAGGCGGGTTTCATCTCTGAGTTGGCTTCGTAACTCTTTGCTGGGCCATATTCATTCCTCAGTTTAGAATTAATACTTATGGAGAGGCTCATGGATTTAAATTGCTCTATATGGTGCATGGAAGGAACAGTGTCTAAACACAGGGAGAAAAGTCCAGTTTGATGGATGACATTAACCAGAAAGTTTGCAGGGAAGGGAGGGAGCAACTTATGCTTATGTTGTCCATTCTGAGACAGCCTGTTGCAAAACTGAGAATGAGGAGGAACAGACTTAACTTTCCATGTCTTCAAAAGTAAGATCTTAATTTAATGGAGGGGGGAGTATAATTTTCCAATATAGGATACGTGTCCATTTTCAACAGAAAGAGAAAAAAACATTTTGTTCTGTAACCAGCCTTACAGAATTTAAAACATATCTTGGTTTTTGGTTTTCTATGGTATTTGTCTCCCATTTTTGTACATCTTTTAGAATTAAAAGAAATGCTCAAATTCCCCAGCCACCTCTTTTCAGATTTTAATCGTACACTGCAAACAGCATTGTTTCCGAAGACTTTACTAAAATGTGAATTTGAGATTTCCCAGGGAGGAAGATTATTAAAACGTTGCTCCTTTTTAAAAGTAGGTATTGTAATTTTGAATGGTTACAAGGCTTATCGGTGATAATGAAGTTCATACCTGAGCCTGAGCCATAATTAAAATTTTCGTAGCTTCCGTGCTGTTTGTCCATTGTGTTATGTAGGCTAATTAAACATTCCCATTTCTGACATGTCAAGTTCCCTCTATACTACTATTCAAAAAAAAAAAAAAGGAAACAAAATCTCAGGACATCATTTGAAAAAACTGTATAGGGATTAGGCATTAAAGGATTTAAAACAGAATTTTTCTTTTAAGCTACATTTATGGTTACTTATTCTTGCTAGACAGGAATTTAGAAGTTCGTGGTTTTATTTCTTAGGCTATTTGGTTTCTAATGATTGTCAAATTTCATTAAGATGAAATACTTTGCCCTGCATTTTAATATTTATTTAGGCTGGTTATTTCTTTCTCTTTTTGGACATTGGACACTGATATAACTTAGATCAACTGTGTATCAGTGAAAGTTACAAATGGAGTTTTGTTTAAATGGAATATATATTTTATCCAAATTTTTATTGTTTCTGTTGCTTACGATTTTATTGAACATAAACAGTGTGAAGGCTTGTCTTGTTCTCCATTAAATAAAGATTTGAATTAATTTATGGAATTACTAATTATAATAAAGCTGAATATAAACAATGAGAATCAGAGTTGTATGGGGATCAGGAATTAAAATAATAAAATTTATACTTTCAACGAAGCTCAAGCATCTCAGGTCTGTGGTTTACATGTAGTGGGCTAACTTTATGAAATTCAAGATTTCAGTGATTCAGCACAAGAAACATCTATTTCTCATCTACATTGAAGTTCAATGTTGGGGGTTGTCATGGGGTGGTCTTCTGCAGGGCCATTCAGGTAGCCAGGCTTGTTTTAGCTTGTGACAGCCTCTAACGGGAAGGGGGGATTTGCTCAGGTCACCTGGTAGGTGGTAAAAGAACAAAGTCCTGTGGGAGGTTTCATGGGTCCCCTGGCTGTACTCAGACTACAAAAATGTAGCCTAGCTATGAACCCTGGAGAAGAGCACGTGGATAATGGTTACATAACCAGGCTACCACAGGCTGATAGAAACTTGGCTGAACATCCTCATGGCAAAAATGGAGGGGAAACATCCTCAGCTCTACACTGTAGTTTTCACCATCCATAACAAACATTCCAGTTTCTTTTCCTTAGTGATGTTCCCTGACTTCACACTTGGGGCTTTGTATAGGTTACATTGACAGCTGTACTGGGTGACATGCTCAGTGACATTATTACAGCACCTAGAACAGTGGTTCTTATGAGGCTGATTATTGTAATGTCCTTACATGAAGTTAAGTATATCTTAAAAACATTTCTGCAGAGGGTCAAACTGGCATCGGTTATATAGTTTCTAGTGGCAGGAATTGTGTATCCTTCAAACAACCATTCAGGAGTATAATTAATATCAAATGGATTTTTTTGTAAAATATGTATGGAAGCCAGCTAGTTTAACATGATCTTTTCTGATGAGCTTGGAATGGTGGTATTTTATGTTGTCAATTAAAGGTAGCTTTGAGATGGGAACAGAGACATGGTTGATTAATTCAGTCAGTGTATTGTATGACACACTTGTTCTAGAACAAGGGCTGCTAAGCTGTAGCCTGTGGGCCACAGCTTGCCTTTTGCCCGATGTAAAGAAAATTATGTTGGAACACAGAATGTCCATTTGTTCATGTATTGTCTGTGGCTGCCTTCCTGCTACAAGGCGGAGTTGAGTAGAGTTTAGTGGTCGGGATAGGGATTATCTAACATGCAAAGTATAAAGTAGTTACTGTCTGACCCTTCACAGCAAAAATTCCTTATCTTTGTTCTAGAGGACGAATTTCTGCCCTTATGGAGCTCACATTCTAGTAGGGGAGAAAGATAATGAATAAAGAACATTACTATATGTTGTAGTAATGGTTATAAAGAAAATAAAACAAACAAGGGAAGAGAGCGTCAGGGACTGCTGTTTTTCACAGTGTGGGCAGGGGAGATGTTATTGAGGTGACATTTGAGCACAGGTATGAATGAAGGTGAAGGAGTGAGCCATTCAAGCAAATGTTTTGGGAAAGAGGCTCTATGGGGGAAGGTACAGCAACTGTAATGGCCCTTGGGGTATAATGTGGGCAGTATGAGTAAGTGGGGTGTGTATGGCGATAAAATAAAGGACCAGATCACGTGGGGTCCCATAAACTATGTTGGCACTTTGCATTCATTCTGAGATGGAAAGCCATCACAAGATTTTGAGCAGAGAAATGATATATCCTTTGACTTGGATTTTAAAAGGATCATAGGAGTGCTATGTAGAGATAGATCGGAGGGGATGAGAGTAGAAGAAACATGTGTCTCTATGCTAGGCAGTGCTAGATGCTGAGGATATCAAGATGAATCAAAGTGGTTCCTGTCTTTGAGGGTCACAGTGTACTAGCTGAGAATAGCAAGTGAAAAGATCATTGTGATGTACTGTGACTGGTGGAAACACAAAAAATGCCTTGGGACTGCTTAGGAAGGTGCTTGATCCAAAGTGGCAGATGACACCTGACCTGAGGGTGCTAGTCTGTACCTGTCCATTTTGTACCTGAGCTTCGGAATTCTTAGAAGGACCACATAAACAGACTCAGCCAGATCATCAGAGATTCTGCCACAGAGCAGAGGTGGGTGGCAGTGGGTTTCAGGTCATAACGAGTGCTCTTTGGAGCATTGTGGGAGAATGATTCTAATACAGCATCAAGGCCCAGTGGGATACAGTGCAGTGGGCACTAAAGGGTTGGGAGTGATGTCTGCCATTGCCATTTTGCCAGAGAGGAGGACCAAGGTCTGGATAAATAAGCACTGTATGACTGTAGAAAAGTCTCAGTAGTTTGTCCGTAGAATATATTGCAGAGCATTGCTGACTTTTCCCACGAGCCCAGCAGCATGAATTAGTTGTAAATTGTATCTCTCCAGGAATTAACAAATTGATCTGCTCTCTGGAATTATTGGATATGATCCAGTTAGAGTTTGGAGGATGTCTGTAAAATGGTTTTTATTTTTGAGAAGTGATATTAAGCCATTTTGAATAATAATTAGCTACCATTTTTATTGGCGTAGAGAGTATTTTGTTGGTTATTCACCTTTCTGTTCCCTATAACAATGTCTAGATCATTCGAAAAGAATGTTAGTAATTATAATACAGGCTTTAAAAGAAATAGATACTTTCACAATATAGAGGGAGATGTTCTTACACTATCTTTGTAATTGATGGAGTGAAATTTAGTAAGGATATAGAAGATTTGAACAACACAATTAATAAGCTTGCTTTGCCTGGCTAGACATTGCCCGTAACAACCACAGAGTACACACTGTTTACCAGTGTTGGTTGACATTCACCTAAGCTGTTAGCTTGTGGGGCAAAAACAAGTCTCAGTATAGTTCAGAGGCTTGAATCAAACAGAATAGTGTTCTGTAAATTAAACTAAATTCAGTAGCAAAGTGAAGCTAGCAAATCTTTTCTAAATAACTTATGGGTCATAGAAGGTATATTACGATGGGAATTAGAAAAACTGAGAAAATATTTTGATCAGAGTTAATATAAAAATATTATATATCAAATTTGTGGGGTGTAGCTAAAGTCATACTGAGAGGAAAGTTTATGGCTTTGAATGCATGTTAGGAAAGAAGAAAGATGGGAAAAAACTCAGTGATCTGAGCACTCATCTCAAGAGGTTAGGGGGAAAATAAAAACCCCAGTGAACTTAAACCCAGAGGAAGTAGATGGACATAACGAAAGGAGAAGTTAATAAAATAGAAAACAAATATACACTGGAGAATATCTACAACACTAGCTGTTCTTTTGAAAAGGCCAATGACATCAATAAATTTGGTGAGGTAAATCAGTTTCAAAAAAGCAGAGGTACCAGGTAACCAATATTAGGAATGAAAAAGGGAATATCACATAAAACCCTGCCTATATTAAAGGTTTGGTTCTTTTTTCTTTTCTTTTTGTGGGTTAGTTCAGTGGTCCCTAATCTTTTTTGGCACCAGGGACCTGTTTCGTGTAAGATAATTTTTCCACAGACCAGCGTTGCGGTGGATGGTATCAGCATGATTCAAGCGCATTACATTCAGTCTCACTTCCTGCAGTGCGACCCAGTTCCTAACAGACCACAGACTGGTACTGGGAGTTGGGGAACCCCTGGGTTAGTTCTTTGATAACTTTTTCTAATTCTTCTGGGGAAATTAGTTGATTTAAGTGTTTTTTCCCCTACTGGGGTTCATTTTGGTAAACTGTATTTTTCTAAGAAATTAACCATTTCATGTAGGTTTTAAAATGTATTTGCATTGAAGTACAGTAGACTTATGTTTTATATATTTTATCTGTTTAACATTTGCATATTTGCTCCCTTTTTCTTTGATAGAATTTGTGTGTCCTTTATTTCAATATTTTTTATTGTGGTAAAAAATAAGTAGTATAAAATTGACCATATTAACCATTTTATGTGTACTGTTCTGTGCCATTAGTGCATTCACATTGTTGTGCGACCATCACCACATTCTTCTCCTGAACTTTTTCATCTTCCCAACTGAAGTTCTATACCACTGAATAGTAACTCCTCAGTTTCCCTACCCTAGCCCCTGTTGTACTTTCTGTCTATGAATTTGACTATTCTAGATACGTCATGTAAATGGATTCATTTTTTTTATGAACCGGGTTTTTTATTAATTTGATCTGTTCTCTGCAACATTAATTTCTGCTTGTATATTTATAATTACTGTCTTTGTACTTTCTTTTGATTTACCTTGTTCTTCTTCTAGCTTTTTGAGTTAGGAATGTAATTCATTTATTTACTTAAGAAATTGATATGGGTATTTAGAGTTCTGAATTTTTTTCTGATTATTACTTTAAATTATTCCATGAACTCTGGTATATAACATTGTCATATTCTCTGTTTTTCAGAAATTTTGCGATTTGTGTATATATTCCCTTTCATCCAAGACTTGTTTTAGCATCTAGGTGGAATGACTTTGTATTTCATTTCTAGATTTCTTTATTTTTTAAAATTTTGTAAGTTTTACTGATACAGAAAAGTCTATACATCAGAAGTGTAGAGCTTGGTAAAATTTTACAAAATGAATTTTGTAAATTTTCACCCAGACATTAGAGTGTCCTCTTCTAGTCATGATCCCCACACTCAAAGGGGAACCATTATGCTGACTTCTAACATTGATTAATTTTGCCTGATTTTGAATTTAGATTGTTATTACATATGATTTTGTGTTTAGATCTTTGTGTTCAACAGTTTTGTTAAGTTTATCCATGTTGTTGCAAGTACTTGTTGTTGCAACTTGCAACTTGTTGTTGCAAGATCTTTTCTCTCTTTCTTCTCTTCCTGTTATTTTAGTTGTATTTTTTAATTTGTCAGAACATGTTTACACACCATTCTTTTTCCATGAGTCTGGCCTTGTTTTTAATTCTACAATTAAATACATAGCTGCTCACTTACTCATTAGTCCTTTTGCTTAAATTTCTTCAGTCATCCCTTAATTAGATGGAATTTAAATCCTAGTGCATCCATTGAATATAAGGGATTAACTTCTTTCCTATACAGCTAGAATTATATTCTTGTGTATCTGTGAGAGAACTCAGAAATTAGTCATTCAGGTAATTTTCTGTGTCTGCAATTCAGATGATGAGCTGGACTGAGAAAGGTGATTAGAATCCTTAGAAGGGTGTATATGTAAGTATTTTGTGAGTGCCTCCTAGTTCAAGGATTCTTTTATACCTTGATAGTTAAGGGATAGCTTGAAGATATAAAATCTTTGTTTTCACTATTTTTAAGTTTCTTAAAAATGAATTTCTATTTTTGTCTTTGTTAGTATGCTGTTTCAGTATGTTGGTACCAATCCAATTCTCTGTTCTTATAAATTATCTCATCTTTTAGCCTGGAGGCCTCAAGAATCTTTTCTGTATCATTAAAATCTTATCGTCATTATAAGTCTAAATCATTATAGTTTTTGTTCTTGGTAAGTTTTCCCCAGTTGGCTCTTTAAATGTGTAGTTTAAATTTTCTTTCATTTCCAGAAAATTTTCTTGGATTACTATTTTAAATGTTGTCTCCGTGTTTTCAGCATGTTCTTCCAGAGTCTTGTATATGTGCATCTTAGAGTAAGTTCATCTCCACTTAAATGAATGTTTGACCTTCTTTGCCTGTTTTCTATACATCACTTCCTTTTTGCATACTTACTTGTTTTTCTTTTTCTTTTGGTTGTTTTCTTTTCCTCAGTGCCTTTATTAAATTTTCATTTGAATTCATCTTCCTTTGGGCACCTTTTTATTTAATATTCATTTTTAATATGATTTTTCCTTCTGTTTCTTAGTTCAGTCCACTTTGTTCTATTTCTTCCTTTTTTCCTCCATTTCTATTATTAGCTTTTGTATAAGTTTCCTACATGTTTGTTTGAGGATATTTAATTGAGTTTTGAGTGCTGTGTTACAGTTTTATTTCTGGTTGTTTTGAGGGGATAAGTTTTATTAGCTGAAATGCTTTAATTCACTTTTTTTGTTTTTAATAGTAGTTTCATGTGGATGTGAACTTTACTTATTTATTTAGTTTTTTGATCTCCTGTTTATTTTGTGAGTAAGTTTTCTAGTTGAGAAAACTCTCTTTTCAGTCCTGTCTTCTCTGCAGTTCTTTTCATGGATTATGTTGGTTTTGGGGGGCGGGGGGAGTGGATGGCATATCTTATTTTTCTTTTATTTATCTATATCCTTACTTTTTCTCTTATTTATTTCCCTTTTCTGCCATGTCTCCAGGGGATACCACTCATTCTCTAAATATCTGACTCTGTTTTACAAGCATTGCTTTTCCAGGGCTACAACTTCTGGTTCTACTTACTTTCAAGCCCCTTTTCTGTGGTCAGTTTTATGAACCACCAAGTCTTGACTTAACACTTTCTTTATTTTGAGGAGAGTTGGGGACATTTAAGTCCTCAACATATTTCTCCTCTAATCTTTCCTCCCCTGTTTTCTACCCATAGGCTTGCAGTGGTGTGTGGTGCAAGCTATGTTGGAATTGAGTTTATTTCTCTGCTTATAGGTAATTTGAAGGCTGTTATATTCTGCCTCCTATTAATGCTTGAAGGCATGAGTTATATGTGAGTTTTTTGCTCTTCGTGCAGATGTATGGATGTTTTGTAGGGAGGATATATGGTGAGATTTAGAATATGGTAGCTAAAATCTTCTCAGTCTGGAAGTTCTGCCAGACCAGCATAATCTTAATGTCAAATATTGTAAAGAATGTTTGTTACAAGAAAAAAAAAATTATAAGGCAGTCTCATTCATGAACATACTTGCAAAAATCCTAAAAAATAACAATTAGATCTATAAATATAAAAGGGTAATATGTCATGAAAATGATAATGAAGAAGAAAAACCATACAGTTATCATTAGATGCAGAAAACACTAAAATTTAATAGCTATTCATGATTAAACAAACAAACAAACTCTTAAGCAAACTAGGGAAGAGTAATTTTAGGAGGAGTATCCACAAAGAAACTTACGGCAAATTTAATGGTGAAATGATTCAAACTTATCTTCTGTAATTGGGGATGAGGTGTAAGGGTGTTTGCACAGTATGCTGTAAGTTCTAGCCAGTGCAATAAGATAAGAAAAAAATATGTAAGAATTAGAAGACAAGAAAAATTCAATATATGCAAGCAATAAACAGGGAAAATAATCTAATGTATATAAAGCTATCCCTAATGTATATAAAGATAGCCCTAAGCATTGTGTTTAGTACAGTTATTGAATTCTCTATATCAGTGAACAATTAGAAAATAAAATTAATAAATGTACTATTTATAACATTGAAAATGCAAACATATGGGAATGTACTAGCAAGAAACTTATAATACCTTTACATAAGAAACCATAATAGCCCTGGCTGGTGCAGCTCAGTAGATTGAGCACTGGTCTGTGACCTAAGGGGTTGCTGGTTCGATTTCCAGTCAGGACACATTCCTGGGGTGCAAACCAGGTCCCCAGTGAGGGGGAGGCACAGGTGAGGCAACCACATGTTGACATTTCTCTTACTCTCTTTCTCCCACCCTTCCTCTCTCTCAAAATAAATAGATAAAACCTTTAAAAATTTTTTTTTAAAAAGGAGCCATAAAATATTTAGAGAATTTAAGGGAAAGGTAAATAAAGGAGGAGCAGATTATGTTCATGGAATGAAAAGCTAAATATTACAGAGATGTCAGTTCTCCCTAAATTGATCCATGGATTCTTCTGTCCAACCCCAGTCCATAGCCCAAAAGTTTTTAGGGATGGAAATTGACTATTTGTTTCTAAAATTTATATGAAAATGTAGAGGGTCAAGAATATCAAGACACTCTTGAAGAACAACAAGATGTCAGGACTTATCAGATATTATTATAAAGTCATAGTATTCAAAGGAGTGTGATATTGGCATAAGCATGGGCAAATAGATTAAGGAAACTGAATAGAAAGCCCTGAAACAGACCCACACGTGTATATACACTTGATTATGTGAAGTGCAAAATAATCTGGAAAGGATGGTCTTTTTAATTTTATTTTTCAGTTACTGTTTACATTCAGTATTATCTTGTATTAGTTTCAGGTATACAGCATAGCTGCTAGACAATCATATACTTACAAAGCTGACACCAGTAAGGCCATACCACCCTGAACATGCCTGATTTAGGATGTTCTTACTGATAATTGGTTTGCGGGCCCTGAAATAGATACCTGTAAATGACATTTGACCATTTGGCCTCTAACTTATACCATACACTAAAATCTATTCCAGATAGACTGTAGATGTAAAGGTAAACAATAAAAAAAAAAAGAAAAAGAAAAGAAAAAAAAAAAGTACTTTCATGGCCTAAGAGTATGGGAACGTTACTTAAACAGGAAACAGAAAGCCCTGACCATAAATGAATAGATGCTAAATTGAACTAAATTAATATTAAGAACTTCTGTTTATTGGAACATGCCATTAAGAGTAGAAAAGTAATCCATAGGCTGGAAGAGAATGTTTGAATCACATGTAAACTTACATGTCTCCTACCCAGATAATCCAGCAGAAAAATAGGTAAGTGACTTGCTTGCATAAGCACTTTATAAGGGGATGTACAAATGGTCCATGAACAAATGAAAAGAAGCTTAAACTATTTGTAATGAAGAAAGTGCTATTTGAAATAGTAATGAGATATAACCACAGAGTCATCAGATTGGCTAAAATTGAAAAGACTGGCATTCTTTAATTTGGAGAAGGGGGTGCGCCCCAGAAGCTCTTATACCTGGCTGGTGGGAGTGTAAATTGGTAGAAGCATGTTGAAGAATTGTTGGGCATTGTTGAATAAAGTTGAAAATACACATACTTTGTGAATCAGAATCTTTCTTCTAGGTATACACTCAACAGAAATGTATGCATGACTTTACCAAGATATGCATGGTGGTGTTCACAGCAACATTATTTGTAATAACCTCTTTTGGAAACCCAAATGGTTATCATCAGTAGAATGATCAAGTAAATTGTGGTGTACTCATACACTATTCAGTAATAGAAAGTAAAAAAACTTCCGCTATATGCAATAACAGTAATAATGTCACAAACTTAATGTTGAGTAAAAGACCCCAGACATTATAGTATCCATATTGTAAGATTTCATCTCAGTAAAATTAAAAAGTGGTGTTAGGAGTGAGAAAAGTGGTTTTCTTTGGGGAAGAAGAAGGGATTTAAAACTGAGAGGCACTTCTGAGGGGGTGGCAGTGCTCTGTTCCCTGATCTTGATGGTGGTTACCTGGGTTTGTCCACTTTGTAATAATTATTCAAGCTGTACATTTTTGGATTGTGAACTTTTCTGTATATGTTCAGTACTTTCAAGAAAAAGTTTTACAACAATAAACACAACCCAGAGCGAGCAGAAGGATGGAAGTAATCAAGATCAGAGCAGAACTGAATGACATGGAGACTAAAAGAACAATTCAAAGGATCCATAAATCCAGGAGCTTGTTCTTTGAAAAGACAAACAGAATTGATAGGCCTTTAAACAGACTCATCAAGAAAAAAAGGGAGAGGACACAAATAAATAAAATCAGAAATGAAAGAGGAGAAATTACAACTGATACCACAGAAATACAAAGGATTTTAAGAAATTACCATGAACAACTATATGCCAAAAAATTTGAAAACCTGGGTGAAATGGACAAATTTCTAGAAGAACAATCCTCCAAAACTGAATCAAGAAGGAGCAGGAAGCCTGAGCAGACCAATAACAGCTGGTGAAATTGAAGCAGTAATCAAAAAACTTCAGGCACACAGAAGCCCTGGACCAGATGGTTTCACAGGAGAATTTTACAAAACATTTCAGGAAAAGCTAACCTCTGCCCTTCTCAGACCATTCCAAAAAATCCAAGAGGAAAGACTCCCAAACTTTTTATGAGGCCAGCATCATCCTAATCCCAAAACCAGATAAAGACACAACAAAGAAAGAAAACTACAGGCCAATATCGCTGATGAACATAGATGCTAAAATCCTCAACAAAATATTGGCAAACCGCATCCACCAATACATTAAAAAGATCATACACCATGATCAAGTGGGATTCATCCCAGAGTTGCAGGTATAGTACAATATTCACAAATCAATAAACGTAATACATCACATAAACAAAAGGAAAGTGCAAAAATCACATGGTGATATCAATAGATGCGGAAAAAGCATTCGATAAAGTAAAGTACCCATTTATGATAAAAACACTGACCATAGTGGGAATAAAGGGGGCATACTTCAACACAATAAAGGCTATATACAAGAAACCTACATCCAACATTATACTGAATAGGCAAAAACTAAAAGCTTTCCCACTAAGATGGGGAAAAAGACAAGGATGTCTGCTTTCACCACTTCTGTCCAACATAGCATTAGAAGTTCTAGCCACAGCCATCAGACAAGAAAAAGAAGTAAATGGCATCCAAATTGGAAACGAGGAAGTAAAACTGTCATTATTTGCAAATGACATGATAGTGTATATAGAAATCCCTGTAGACTCCACCAAAAAACTAGACCTAATAAGTGAATTTGGCAAAACAGCAGGATACAAAGTCAGAATTCAGAAATCTAAGGCATTTTTGTATACCAACAATGAAATATCAGGAGCAGAAATCGGGGAAAAAATCCCATTTACTACAGCTACAAGAAAAATAAATACCTAGGAATAAACTTAACCAAGGAGGTTAAAGAGCTATACTCAGAAAACTACAAAACACTGAAGAAAGAAATTAAGGAAGACACAAATAAATGGAAGCATACACCATGTTCATGGATTGGAAGAATTAACTTCCATATTACCCAAAGCAATTTATAGATTCAGTGCAATCCCTGTTAAAATGCCAATGACATATTTCACAGATATAGAACAAACATTTCAAAAATTCATATGTAACCATAAACAACCCTGAATAGCTGTATCAATTTTGAGAAAGAAGAACAAAATAGGAGGGATCACAATACCTGACATCAAACTATATTATAAGGCCACTGTAATCAAAACAGTCTGGTACTGGCATAAGAACAGACACATAGATCAATGGAACAGAATAGAGAGCCCAGAAATAAACCCACGTTTCTGTGGTCAATTAATATTTGACAAAGGGAGCAGAAGGATAAAGTGGAGTAAAAATAGCATCTTCAACAAATGGTGTTGGGAGATCTGGACAGCCACATGCAAAGAAATGAAATTCGACCACCAGCTTGCACCACACACAAAAATCAACTCAACATGGATAAAAGACTTAAATAATACAAGCCTCGGCACCATAAAAGTCCTAGAGGAGAACATAGGCAGGAAAATCTCAGATATTCTCTGCAGCGGTATTTTCACTGATATGTCCCCTAGAGCAAGGGACATAAAGGAATGAATAAACAAATGGGACTTCATCAAAATAAGAAGCTTTTCACGGCTAAAGAAGACATCAGTAAATGAAAAGGGAACCACCCGTATGGGAAAGTATATTTACCAGTGATACCTCAGACAAGGGTTTGATCTCCAAAATATATAAAGAACTCGCACGACTCCACTCCAGGAAGACAAACAACCCAATAAAAAACTGGGCAAAGGACCTGAACAGATACTTCTCCAAGGAGGACATACACAGGCCCAGAGACACATGAAAGAGTGCTCAGCATCACTAGCCGTCAGAGAGATTCAAATTAAAACCACAGTGAGATACCACTTCACACCAGCCAGAAGGCCATCATAAACAAATCAAGAAACAAGTGCTGGCGAGGATGTGGAGAAAAGGGAACCCTGGTACACTGTTGTCGGGAATGCAGACTGGTGCAACCACTGTGGAAAACAGTTTGGAATTCCCTCAAAAAAAAAATGGAACTACTTTTTGACCCAGCAGTTCCACTGCTGGGATTATACCCTAAGAATCCTGGAACACCAATTCAAAAGAACGTATGCACCCCACTGTTCATAGCAGCACTATTTACAATAGCCAAGAATTGGAAGCAACCTAAGTGTTCAACAGTAAATGAGTGGATCAAAAAGCTATGGTACATTTACACAGTGGAATACTACACAGCAGAAAGAAAGAAAGAGCCACTACCCTTTGCAACATCATGGATGGAACTGGAGAGCATTATACTAAATGAAATAAACCAGGAAGTGAAAGATACCATATGATCTCACCTATAAGTGGAACCTAATCAACAAAATAAACAAGCAGGCAAAATATAACCAGCAACACTGAAATAAAAAACAAACGGACAGTAACCAGAGGGGAGGAGGGAAGGGGATAACAAGGCAAAAGGAGGGGAAAGGTCATCAAGAGACATGAATAAAGGACCCATGGACAAAGCCAAATGGGGGAAGGATTAAGGGTGGGAAGTGGGGAGGGGTGGGTCTCGGAAAGTGGTTGTGGGAAAATGTTGGCGTGGGGATGATGGGATGGGGTACAGGGCAGAGGGGACAAAACGGAGAAATAAATGAGACAACTATGATAGCATAATCAATAAAATATATAAAAATAAAAAATTAAAAATGATTTAAAAAATTAAAGTAGTAAAAGGAAGGAGGCATTTGAGTCTATTATACTTTTTAAAAAAATATGTAATCTTTACTGTGTATTTTTTCCATATAAATGTTTTTTATGTAATTAAAAAGATCCCTTTTTTACCTTGGCTATCTGGAATTTAAAAACTGGATTTATTTTATACATTCATTTATATTAAAGTTTGGCTATAGTTCTCCTTTTTAGCTAGTGTCTAGTTTTTATTTCATTTATTCATTTTTAAGTGTTAATCTTTTCAGTGGAAATCAACTTGGCTTTTGAGCAAGCTTTTTCAAACCCAGTTTCTCTGTCAGTTCTACACTTGTCCAGCCTTCAGCAGAAGTCCCACTGCTCTGTAAAGTCTTTGAGAGCTTCAGACCTCATTAGTCGTCCTCTCTTCTGTACTTTATACCAGCAGTTCTCTAAGTCTGGTGTGGGGACTCCTGGAGGTATTCAGGGCCTTTTCAGGGATCAAGAAGGTCATACTTATTTTTGTAATTATGCTTCCTGCCCTTTTTTATTCAGGTTTCTCTCAGAGCATATATAGTGCTGTTTTTTCAGAGGCAACGTGGTGATGGAGCTACAGTTACCTGAAAAGACTATTAAACACTCCTTTTTCTGGCTAGATGTCTGTGTGAGACTGAATTGTCTTCATATACTGTAACCAAAACAACACAATCACAGCAGATTGAATTCAGAAAGCAGATATGAAAATCTACTGTGTTAAGCTGGACAGTAAAGAAAATTCCAAAAATATAATAGTGTCAATAATTTTTTGTCTTTAGAAATACATTTTCCTTTAAAATTATTTAACACATGAGTTTATCTTGTCTTTTTCAGTGATTTAATAAATATTTAAAACATTTCTGTCTTAATTTACAGTAGGGTAAATATCGATAAATATAACTCATGAGCAGTATAGCTCTTTAGGGTTTTAAATTGCCAGAGGTTCTGAACAAAAATTTGAGAATTGTTGCTTTATAACAGCAGTAGTTCACTTGGGAAGTTTTTAAAATGGTGCCTATGTCCTAGTCCCAGAAATTGTGCTTTAATTGGCCTGGAGGTGTTGCATAGGCTTTGAAATTTTTAAATGATTTCTAGGTGATTTTAATGTATAGGTAAGCTTGGGAATTGTACTGAGAAATAGCTTGGAAAGTGTTGTGTCATGCTTATGTACCTTCTGCTTTTGCTGTCTTGTGAAAGTTGTAACTCAAGTGGTTCCCAAATTTGCACAAAAGAATCACCTGGAGAATCTTAATTTCATTTTTGATTATTACTCGTATGTGAAAAACTATCGCTTTGTTTTTAAAATAATTGTTTTATTTTGACATGCTTGGAGACTCAGGAAGTTGCAGAAGCAGTACAGAGAAGTCATATAAACTCTTACACTCTTCACCCAGATTCCCCTAGTGGTTAACATCTTGTATAAATATAGTATACTATCAAAACCAGAAAATTGACATTGATACAATCTGTAGACATTTTTCAGATTTCACTAGTTTTTACATTCACTCATTTGTGTGTTCTCTACAACTTAGTCACATGTATAGATTCATGTAACCACTCCCATGTCGTCAAGTTATAGGACTTCCATCACTATAGAGGAGCTCCTTCATGTTTTCTCTTTGCAGTTGCTACAGTTAATTTTGTAAGTTGACTTGTATAATGTGACCTCGTTGAACTTGTCTTTGAGTTCTCCTATTTTTATTGTGGATTCCTTAGGATTTTCTACACATAGGATAATGACATGTGCTAGTCATGAAATTGACTAGCAAGACAGTTTTACTTCCTTTCCAATCTACTTGGTCTCCGTCCCTCTCTTTTTTGCTACAGTACTGGGTAAAACCTCCATTACAATATTGAATAGAAGTGGCAAGAGTGTTCTTGCCTTGTTCATGACTTTAGGGGGAAAGCATTCAGTTCTTCACCATTAAGTATGGTGTGGTAGTTTTTCCACAGATGCCCTTTATCAGGTAGAGGAAGTTGCCTTCAGTCCTAAGTTTGTTGGACATTTTAATCATAAATGGATATTGGATTTTGTAAAATACTTTTTTTTTTTTGCTTCCGTTGAGATCATGTGGTTTTTGCATCTGTATTCATGAGGGATATTAATGTATAGTTTTCTTGTAATATTTTTGCGTGTTTTTGGTGTTAGTGTAAAATTGGTGTTTAAGAATGAGCTGGGAAGTGTTTCCTCTTATTTTCTAGAAGAATTTGTGAAGGATTGGTATTTATTCCTTGGGCATTCACCTGTGAAGCCTTTTGTGCTTAAGCTTTTCTTTGTGGGAAGATTTTTAATTGCCGGTCAATTCAGTCTCTTATTTTGCTATAAGTTTATTCAACTTTTTGCAGTTTTAGTCAATTTTGTTAATTTGCATGTTTTCAGAAATTTTCCTTTTCATCTAAGTTGTCTAGTTTGGTGGCATTAATTTGTTCAGAGTATTTCCTTCTAATTCTTGTAAACTTTTACATGGTCGGTAGTGATTGATGTCTTCTTTTTCATTCCTGATTTTGCCAGTTTGTGCTTTCTCTCTTTTTTTCTTGGTCAGTCTAGAGGTATGCCAGTTTTGTAAATATCTTATGCTCCAGGTAGAATTTAACCTCAAAATTGTTAAAAAATGATCGTTATCTGATGTGTGTGACTGTTTTAGACTACAGAATTTTAGAATGATGTTTGTCTGGAACTGTTTTTTGATTGTTAAACTAATATTTAGTCTTTGTAAAAATAACAAGAGAGCCCTGGCTGGTGTGGCTCAGTGGATTGAGTGCCGACCTGTGAAGCAAAGGGTTGCTGGTTTGATTCCCAGTCTGGGACACAAGCCTGGGCTGTGGGCCAGGTCCCCAGTCGGGGGTGCATGAGAGGCAACTACGCATTGATGTTTCTCTCCCTCTCTTTTTCCCTTCCCCTCTCTAAAAATAAGTAAAATAAAATCTCTTAAAAAAATAAGAAGAGAGAAACTAGATTAAAATATGAAAGTAAATGAAATATCCAAGGTAGAGAAAGGGAAGGATGGTGTTAATTTGTTTTAAGCAAGTTATTTAATTTAATAGCAGTTATTTTGCTTACCTTTTATTGAGTAATTTTAGATGGTAGGCAAGTAAAATTCAGTTATTTTAATATTCCATGGAGTATATGGGTGAATAGTCTGGTTCCACACAGATGTTAAATTGAAGTGCCAAGGTTAGGAAATACTGAGGGGACATTTATATTTTGGGTTGTTCTGCAGATATAACAAAATCTCACATACATTGTCACCTTGCCTATTTTATTATTATTTTTTTGCCTGTGACTTCCTAAAAAAATATAAACGGGGGCCGGGGTGGGCGGTGAAGAAAAACATGATTTTCTTTGCACTGCCCCAGACCTCTGACTCCTATAGACATGATATATTCCTATGCCCTTGTGGTGACCCTTTTCCACCCGGAGACGACACTCCTAATGGTTAATGTGAACACTGATTATATATGGGCATCAGAAACAAGTTAAGTGGCAAGGGAATGAATGAGTCCAGAAAAAATGAAACTGAATCATGCTGAAAAACAGATGATCTCTAGAACGGCTGCATTTCTGAAACCGTACATGTTGAAAATTGGAGATGCCCTGTTTTCGTGTAATTTCTTACTGTGTATTTTTGTCTTTTTAATACATTAAATTTCATTTAAAAATCACCTCTTAAACCTTTCCTTTTAGAAGAGTATTAGGAGAGATGCTTTTTAATATGAATGTGTCCCCAAGTTGGCTTTCACATTTTTTTTCCCTCAGAAGTGCTATAGCATAGTGTAGCTTAAAAATGTGTGTAGTTTTCCATTTCTATCAGGCACGTCTGAAAGAATCTTAACGAATAGGATGACACTTTCAATGGGCTTTGTATAAAACCAGCCGAGCATTAGATTCATATTATTTTGTAGGTCCAATTAGCATTCAGATTTCAAATTTCTGAAGTGTTGGATTTATATATTTTGGTGCTTGTTGAACCCCGCTACTGCCTCTGCCCCTCAATTCTAGTGTTAGCCTTAAATTTTTTCTGGTAAATTTTGAATTCAATTTCTTTCTTCCTTCCTTTCTTCCTTTTTTAAAGATTATGTTTGTTGTTCACTCGTTGGTTATCGATGAAGCGGGGATCCTTTAATCCTTATCTGGATGGGTGGAATGTAATTTTTTTCCCAAATTGAGTAGAATTTGACTTAATCATAGTCTTCTTATTAAAGTACTACAATCATAAAATTAAGCAAATATCATTTAAATTTAAGTTCTCAGAATTTCTGAAGTGATAGAGAAATGAAGACTTAACTGGTTAAACCACATTTTTAAAAAGTTGAATAAGTAGGAACCCAGAGCAGTTTGAATTGACCATAGCATTTTGATCTGTTCCCTTTCCTTTCCACCGGAAGCAGAAAAAATAATACTGTCTTTCATAAGGTTATATTTTAATGCTGTCTTCCTAGTTATGAAGTATTGAAGTCTAGAATAGTTTTGTAGCTTTTTAAAAGTCACTAATACTTTCTTGCTATCATGTGTAAGTTGCTTCATTTTCTTAATTTTGCTATTTTTTCTTTTTGATGAAATCTGTATGTGTGTGTGTATGTATGTATGCATGTATATAAATGTTTGTATTTCATAGGCTTATTACTGTGAGTTTAACTTTTGCTGATGATTGCTACTTTTGGAAGGAAAATAGGGATAAACTTCACAAATTTCTGTTTTGGTTAAAGAAGTGATAGGAGATGGGTAGCTTTAAATGTGAGACAAGGACAGGGACTAGTCACGAGTGACTTGTCAGTTAGCAGACAAGTGAGACAGAGAAATTAGTTGGAAGCCTTCCACTCTTGTTCCAACCAGAGCCACTCTGTTCTAGCTGCTTTGAGTACTGATGAAAAATTTATTTTTAAAAAAAGTTCTGTTAAAAAACGTTACAAAACCACTGCTTTTGTGGGTCAGGGGTCTCAAGTTAACTTGTCATCAACAGGAAACAATTAGGACTACTTGGCTTTTGCTATTAATGAGTGAGTGTCTACTAGAGATTCCTTCCTTGACTGTTATGTGCTATAAACTAGGCTTTGCTATCAGAAGAAGAGGCCATTTGGGATGCAGTTAGTCACCTCCCCCCACCTTATCTGTGGGGAATACATTCCAAGACCCTCAGGGGGTGCCTGAAACCACATATAGTGCCAAATCCTATATATACTATGTTTTTTCCTATATATACATACCTATGGTAAAGTCAATAAATTATTCAAAGTAAGAGATTAACAACAATAACTAATAAAATAGAGGAATTATAACAATATACTATAATAAAAATTATGCAAATACAGGCTCTTTCAAAGTGACAAGTACAGTGTAAGTACAGTACAAGTACAATGTGCTGTGCTTACCTTTTCACTTAAAGGAAGCACTTTATAACTTCTTTAGGGCATATTTGAGTTGCCAGCATCACTACTCTTAGGCTTTGGGGCCATTATTAAGTAAAATAATTGTTACTTAATTACAAGCTGTGTGACACCATGACAGTTGATATGGTAACTGAGACGGGCAGGGAGCATATACAATGTGGAGACACAAGACAAAGGGATGATTCATGTCTTGGGTGAGATGGAACAGGTGGCCCAAGATTTTATCATGCTACTCAGAACAGCATGCAATTTCAAACATATGAGTTGTTTCTGGGATTTTCCACTTAATATTTCAGACCGTGGTTGACCATAGGTAACTGGAACTATGGAGAGTGAAACCGTGGATAAAGGGGGGACTACTGTATTAAAGAAAGAAATATGCCGTGGTGATTGTTCAGCTTTTGCTTTGAAATAATGTTAAGTGCAATTAAATATGTTGACTGAAATTGCTTTTGGATCCTGGACTCAGGAATAAAGGCACTTTCTCTAAGTACTTAGTAGATTTATGGCTTGCGGACGCTGAATTCTGTAATACCTCAGATCCTCCTTTACAAGTTCTTGGAAATTTGTGGTTCACCTGAAGAAGATGATTCAAATGCTCTAAGGGATGCATTTTACACATGTCATTTCTAGTTCATTTAATGTTTCTATTCTTTTTTTCTTTTACCTACTTCCAATAAATGCTATTTTGCATTTTGGAACACCATGGGATGTACATACATGTAGTTGTATGTGGATGGCCCTAACTGGACCTACTCCCATGTAGGTTTCAGGTTCAGGGCTAGATGATTGATTTCCCCCAGGACCTGATGACACATAGTTGCATCCCTGTCAAGAGTAGAGGCTTTGGGACCAGACTGATTTGTGTTCAAATCATGGCTTTGTCGTTTATTACCTGTGGTTTGGAGGATATTCCTTAATCTCTATGAGCCTTGATTCCTCATCTAAGAAAACCATATCTACCTCCCAGAGTTGCTGTAGGAGTAAAGGGGACCACTTAAATAAGACATAAAGTGTTGAGCACTGTACTGAGAATAGAAAATTGCCCAGTAATTGGTAGAATAAAGAACTACAGTGGCATAGAACCAGAGACCCGGAAATAAGAAACAAACTGAGTGACCAGATGGGAAGGGGAAGAGTGATAACGGGAGAGAAGGGGAAGGGTCTAGTCAAGGAATGTGTAAAGGACCCATGGACAAGGAATAGGGTGGGGACTGACTGTGGGAGCGGGGGCTGGGCGGAACAGGGGAGAGCAATGGGGGGGGGGAATTGGTACAACTGTAACTGAACAACAATAAAATCAATAAATAAAGGTACATTCTTTGAAACTGTTTAAAAAAAAGCAACAATAGCAAGAAAATCTCTAAGAAAGTTTCAGATCCATGTGTGTGTTTTGAGACCACACCTTCAGAAGAGGGGCAGAAACAACCTAGATGTCTTTTTAAATTATCAACATATCTTCTAATAGAGTAGATACCTCGAGGACACAATTACTCAGTAACAAAGACGATGACAGGCACCTCTATGGATGTTGAAAATAGGGCTGAAAGAAATTAATGCTAAGTTAGAAATTTGAAACCTGGAGTCTTACTAAAAAGAATAACTCATAGGGTCAAGTGTGGATAACATGTATCAGTTTTCGTAAGAGCATGTTTGTATAATGATTTTTGGTGTTGTGTCTTAATCATATCATCACGTTTGATGCTTATAGCAATCCCGTATGGTAGTTTATTATTCAAATGATCCTGGTTTGCATAAGGGCAAGTGCCAAAGGCAGTGAGGAGCAAGCAAGGATCAGAAATAGTGGAATTATTTTCCTTAATGAGTGAGACACAGAAAGGTTCACGTGGTCACCCCAATCAGCGTATACATAAAGCTGGTTCCAGAATTCCTGATGGTAGTGTAGGGCTCTTTCTCCAAAACAGGCCTTGCTATTCTGCCTGTTCCCCAAATCGGAGTACTACTTAAAGATGCAGAACAGTTCACAGTTAGAGTAGGCAGAAGTTAGAGTAAAGCTAGACCCCCAGGGATCCTTAAACCCAAACAGGAGTTCTTTTTCTGCTAGGTGGTATTTTCATAGAAAATTCCTTATTCCATTAGAAATTATTTATTTTTTTAAATCACAAATTTGAGTATATTTCTTTGAACAATTTTCCAGAGAAATGTCCCTGAACACACTGTACTGTGGGGTTTGGACTTTCTTGAAATTACCCTCTGTTTTACATTAATAGTATCCTTTTTCTCTTTCTTACAACCTGGACAGCATTTTGAAGCCACTTTAGCTTTGTTGTTCTGTGGACATTCTTGTGATGGGGCGGCTGTGTAAACACCATTTCAGTCTCCTCAGATAGCCATAGCAGATAGTAATAGGAGTCAGGGTTATGGTTCCACCTAAGTAGGCCAGAAAGCTTGGGAGTGCAGAAGCCAGAAGACTCATCAGACGAGTCAGCTGCCCCTAAATTTAGGTCCAGAAAACTCAATTCAGTGAAATATATTTGGGTTTAACTCATTGAATCTGTGACTTCCTCTAAGATACTGCATTTTTGCCTATGTTTACTTTAAACCCCTTTTAAGTGGTACACTTGGTGCTCACCTAACCCCCCCCCCCCCCCCCCCAAAAAAAAGGCACACTTGGTTTTGCTGGATTGTCTTGGTTTTGCTACAGAAAGGCACTTCTGTAGGGGCCTCTTTTTCTCTGTATCAGAGATTAGTCAGTTAGTTGCAAGGAATCAGTAAATTAACAGAATAGTGGAGCCTTGACCCGCTGTTTTTTCTTGAGGGCTAACTTGCTTCTTTTGGAACACAAGAGACATCTCAGGATTTTCAGGATCTTCACCATGAAAGTGTTTTTTAAAGTTCCTTAGTGGTTTCGTTTTGTACATTTTTGCATGATTTGAAACTTATTTTGGTATAAGCTAAGGACTCAATTTGATTTTTTTCCCCCAGTGGGTACTCAGTTGTTACCGTAGCGTTTGGTGAATAATCCTCACCCCAGTGATTTCATTAGCACATTTATTTTATATTGAGTTTCTAGTAGGTATTAGTCAATTTCTGCATTTTCTAATCTGTTCCAGCACTACATTATTTTAATTATTGTAGCTGTGCAGAGTTTTGGAATATCAACCGGTGGCCATTGGCACCAGTGCAGCGCCAACAGGAGTCTACAATTTGGAGTGTGGTGAAGAAGGAAACTTTAGTGCAAACAGCTCAATTGTGATACAGCGTGGCTGTGAGTACAGCACAGCTCTGAGAACAGCATGGCTTTGGAACAGGTCCATAGTGTGTACAGCTCAAGTATGAAACAGAAAGGCTGGGGAACAGCACAGCTGTGAGGCAGCTCTGGGGTGACACCCCTCTCTAGCCAGACAGTTCTGCTCTGCTCTAGTCCAGTATGGTCGGCTCCCCTCTGTCCCACTCCACCCTACCTGCTCCGCTCTATTCTAGCAAAAAGTCTGGGGAAATGCAGTTTTTGGTGGAAGGGAAAGTGAGCTCTGTGAACCAGAGAGAAGCTGACTTACACAGAGAGAAGTCCTCTTCTTGGTCCTTGATTGGCCCATCCTCATGCAAAAGAGGGCTCCAAACCGTCATAGTTTGATTGGTTTAAAAAGCAGTGTTCTGATTGATCAGAATGAAATCGCTCTGATTGGTTGGTGAAGATGCTAATAGAGAGATAGGTGCACAACTCCGATTATATTGGGAAAGCCTCAGTCTCATTGGTTGAAATAGGATTCCAGGAACTCCTTTATAAGGGTTGACTCACATGGCAGGAACACAGTTCAGACGAGAAGTTCAGATCAGAAGGTAGGCAGCTTAGTGCAGGTTTCTCCCTGAAAACGCAGTTTGCATAAGAGACCCCTGTTTAGAAACTGCTGCTAGGTTCTCTTTCTACATTTGAGCCCAGTTAGCCACCACTAGCTCTTCTTGGTAGGTATCTTTTTCCTCAGGGTCCACAAGTATCTGATAGGGATGCTCAGTGGTCTTTTTTTTCCAGAATTGCCTTGTCTCTCTTTGCTTATTTTTCCATATTTTAAAATCAGCTTGTCTAGTTCCTAAGAGAATTGTTGGAGATATTTAAAAAAAAACCTTCCTTTATGATTAATGATGCTCTGGTTTCTTAGACCCCCATCCCATATCATGAGTCTAGAGACTTGGTTTCAGACCTGATTGTGACATTAAGTCATTAAATGGCTTTGTAATAAAATACAGATTTAAGTTTTACTGTTTTACACATGTTTGCAGGTGCTTTAAAAGAATTACTGTATATTTGCAGGGTGTTTTGGTTTTTTAATTTTTATTATTATTATTATTTTTTTACTTTTTTGACCACTGGATACAGCTCCTGTAAGAATCTTCAAAAATTTTTAGTGTTGCATTAGGGTCTTGATACTTGCAAAAGTTGGAAACAACTGAATTGGAGTTCTCTGAGCTCTTTTTTGTTCTAGAATTCAATTCTAAGTAAATAAAAGTATATCATCAATGCAATCAGGGATTGAATTTAAATCATTGTAGCCACTGAAAGGGCTACTCTACCTAGAGAAATTACAGAAATGGTTCTTGGCAAGATCATTTGTCTGTTTCTTTCTTTTCTTCTGTAAGCAGTTGGTGTTTTGAAAGGAAGCATATTGTCTAGATTTTTCAGTGTTCTCTAAAAACAGGATGAGGGAGTATGTTATTTTCAAAGCATGTAACATAATTGCATCTTAAGCAGAATTAAGTACTTGAAACCTTGAATTCTTTGTCGAAGTTGACTACTGTAGTTAAATTAAGTATGTACATGCATGTATCTTCTTCCCTTCCTGAGTGTTCATCATTAGGTTGAACTAGAACACTGAGCAGAATGATTGGTTTATGGGAGCAGAATGATTGGTTTATGGGAGAAGACTGTCAGGCTATGATAATTCTCAAAAGTCAAACTTCACATTTTGAAACGTAAATCAGTTCTACAGTTTGTATAATTCTGTAACAGATTGGAAAATAATGGAACAGAAAATGAGAGAAAATTGGCCTCCTTCTGTTGGTGAATGGCAATCACCATTAAATTAAGGTGAGTTTTTAAAATGAAGAGAATTCTTTTTGCTACTTTTGGAAAATTATTTTCAGGATTCATTGATTTAAAATTGCTGCAGGACCTACAAAATTCTAAAACAATTTACCAGAAATCCTGTAGTCCCGTCAAGGTTAATATTCTGAAGTTGAGGGTGAGGTTTGGGATTTGTTGAGTCTAGTTATACCAGACTCAGTCTATTTAAGGAGTGTAAATAATGTTCTTGAGCGAGAGTAAATATGGTAATCAGACAAATGTGATATAAATTATCATTATTGAAATTAGAAAGATTAGAGAAAGGAGTTTAGGAAAAATAAGAATATAAGCAGAAAATAATTCTACAGTATAAATTTGAAAAATTCAAGGTGAAACTTAGTTTATTGAATTCTCAAATGCTGCTTATGTGCTAAATAGAAATAGAATATTCCAGGAATGTGGGCCTTCTTAAGGTAAAGCCCTTGATGGGGGTGTACATTTTTGTTCCAAGCACATGTGACTTGTGTAAACCAAAATCAGAGTCCCAATTCCTGTGGTGCAGTGGTGGTGACTGGCACATCTTGGGTAGTCTGTCCTGATCCAGCTTTGGCCAGGAGGTGGGGATGGGGGTACCAAAATCAGGGGATTACAGAAGTTGTTAACCACCTGTGCCTCTGCGAAAGTCAAACAGTACCCCAAAATTGACTTTCATTTCAGTTGTCATCACAGATTACATTTGGGAAATAGATGTTTTTTCCCTTAGAGTCTAGTTTGATGTTGTGGGCCCTTTGAAGTCTTAACAAGCTTAATTTACAGTTTGTACTTCTACCACAAAGTGTAGGAGTGCCTCTGTACCCCCATCCTAGCCAACATTCAGATATTTTTAATTTTAATCTTTGCTAATCCAATAAGTGAAAATGGCATGTGACACATTGTGGCTGTAATTTGCATTTCTTTATTAGTGTGTGAGGTTGAGTATTGTTTTTTGTTTAAGTCTACTCTTCCTCTTCTGATTTTGTTCAACCAGATTACTGGGTTACAGGGAGTCTTCTGTTTTTTGAGAGTATTAGTTTGGAAAAAGTTTCAACTTTTTCTATCAGGCATAAAATTTAGCTCTGAAATTGGTTCACCTTAGTGTACTGGCTTTGGAGTAGGGTGGGCAAGTGCCAGCAAAGCATTGAAGGGAAGTGGTGACAGAGTAGGGTGTCCTGGTGGTAACCGTTGTGATGGGTAGACAGCAAATTGGTACTGCAAACTGAGCTCATTGGGGATCAAGGACTGCCTGGTTTAGAAAGTTACTTATATGGGTAGGTGGCAAAGTCCCATAGAGGCTGAGAGATCTCTGCTTGGTACGGCATTGTTAACAGATACATCTGTATAGGGGGACTTGCTGTTTATTTAACATTAGCTGACTAGCAATAAAATTGATACAGTGATAATACTTTTAGAGCAATTTTGCATTATCTGGTATCTAAATCTTTCCTTTCGTTGTGTCTTCAAAGCACAACATAGCTAGGCAAGATTTATATGCATACTTCTCTTGAAATTAAATTAAAAACAATCCTTTTTCATGTGTAGGTCGGTGTGGTGTACCTTCTTGCACTGAGAGAATGTTGGATCTCATGCTTTGGATTGTTTTGAACACAGATAAATATTCTGAGTTTGGCTAGATGCTTTTTTAGATTTTGATATTAGTGAGCGCTGTTGTGATGCTTCTTGTCTTGAATCAAAGCCAGAGTTGTGTGGTCAAAGCATTTTGCATTTCTTTTGCATGAGTTCTTTGGCCACTCTCTCTTTCTGGATTTCAGCCAGTGCAGATGAAGGTTTGATGGGAAACATAAACATGCTTTTTGCTTTTGTATGTATAACTTTCCTCTTCCCTTTTGAAACCAGTTCCGTTGGGAAAACTGAAACTGAAGACCCATATCTGAATAGCATTCTAACAGTATTTCTCATTAATATGCTTTGTCAGTCCTCAGTTTGCAGGAACTTGTCAGGATGTTCTTGGTTTGAAGCCTGGATCCTTTGATTTCTGTCCTGCTAATTTCTTATCCGTGACCCTCTGCTGAGAAGGTTTACTTCCCCTACTTAATCACATGTAGAAAAAAGGTTAGACTTTTGATATGTTTTTAATTGTTTTTGTGCTAATGAGATCCTTATCTTTTACTATTTGTATAAAAATGTAATATAATATTTGCTTTGATTTCAGTAATTTTTTGAATTTTGATCTTTTGGTGAAAAACCTAAGGGCATTAGGTGGAATATTGTTGATTACTGTCTTTCAGTGTCTTTTGTCCTACAGATGTCTTTCAGTGTCTTTTCTCATCTTTAAAATGTTGGTCCTAAACCAGAAATATTTCCTAAAAATATACTCATATAACATAATCTTGGTGAGATTTAAGTGTAAGGCACATCTAGATGAGATCACTAGATGAGATCACCAAGGAAAAGGGCCAACTAAATATACCTAAAATCTGGTACTCTTATAATTTTCTAATTTCTTCAACGTAAAAAGTAGAAATGAAATGCCAAACAAATTTCCTTCTTTTAGCAACTAGTTATTGAACCCTTACTATGTGCCAATGTACTATTCTGGATGCTGAGGATACATCTATGAGCAAGATATTAATAACATCCCTGCCCTACCTTCACAGAGCTGACACTTTAATGGGAGAACTAGGCAATAAAAAAGATAAATTTAGTAAGTTACACACACACATACACACAGCACCAGAAGATGATAGGGTGTTACAGAGAAAAGAAAATCAGTGAAGAAGGACAAGGTGGTGCAATTTTATTTGGGTTGGGGTCAGAGAAGATAGCATTTGAGCAAAAGTTTGAAGCAGGTGTGAGGGATTGAGCATCAGGTTGTGGGATATGTGGAGAGGACCAAGCTGGTGCAGAGGTCTTGTGGTGGGGTACTGTTTGGGGTGCAGGGAGAACAAGGAGGAGACCTGAAGTAGAGTGAAGGAGACAGATTGAGAGCAAGAAATGAGGACAGGTCGGTAAAGGCAGGGAAGGAGGCAGGTCATGTAGCTCTTTTAGGTCATTGTAAGGGTTTTGGCTTTTACTTGAGTGAGGTGAATAGCCATTGGAGAAGAGACATGATCTGATTTCCCCTTGGACAGAATTGCTCTGGTGTCTGGAGGAGAACAGGCTGTAGGGAACACAGGGCAGAGGCAGGAGACCAACTGGAGGCTGGTAGAGGCTTGCTCATCAGGTAAGAGCTGATGGTGGCCAGGGCTGGGATGGAAGCAGTTGAGTGGGAGGAGATGTCTCATTTTGGTATATTTAGGAGGTAGAACTGCTAGAAGGATTTACTGGTGGATCTGATGAGAGACGAGTGAGGTAGAAAGGTTAGGAAATGAATGTCGCTTGGGTTTTGACCTGAGCAGCTACAAATCTGGAGTTGCCATTTACTGCTCTGGGGAAGACTGAACGCCAGATAGCAGGTGGAGATGAGGGGTACATCCCTGGACATGTTAAATTTGGGATGTGTGTTAGACCACCATGGGAAGATGTTGAGTTAGCTCTTGGGTACACACACCATGTGGAAATTCTGGGGCGTGGTCTTGGCTGGAAATGTATATTTGGGAGTTAACAGTATACAATAGACATTAAAGCCCTGAGGCCGGATGAGATCCTGAAAGGAGGGAGTGTGGAGAGAGGAGTGAAAAGGTCCAGGGACTGCTTTATGGTGCTTCAGGCTGGGGAAGCTTTAGGAACACCTGGTGTTGATCACTTTAGCTCTTGGTTAACCCATGAGATCCTTGCTTCTCTACCTGGTTCACAATCACATTTTAACTCCAGTGTATTTAGCTTTTACTTCAGAATGAACATCTAGCTGGAGGAAATATTAGGTAGTAGTTTTAAAGGACCTAACAGGAAAGAGGAAGGTGTTTTTCTCTTTTGCTATCTATGTCAGTGATTCCAGATTGTTCTGGGCTTTGCTTGATCTCCATACTGGTAAGCTTTGCTGTGTATTATGGTTCCAGTGAAGTTTATGATGTCACCAGTCTCCGCTAAGTGCTTTATTTAATCATTCTCCAATAATATAATTATCTCATTCTGACAGTTGACTTTATTTTTAAAGCAAGTAAATAGTATTAATTTAAATCATATTTACTTTTTGAGAAAATTCTAGAATACTAGAAATTTTGTTGTGTGTGAGGGTGGGGGTTTTGAATCCCAGTAATTTTCTTCATGGAATTATATAGTATTTTTATTTTACAATGTTTTCTCAGTTTCCCTGTCTCTAATATGAGTACATTTTTTATCAATTATCCACTGAAGGGTAATGTTTTCAGGATAAGTGTCATTCAGCTGTGGTTCTGTGTGTTTGTGTGTTTTAGATATAAATTTTCAAAGGGTGTTTCTGTAATATGCCGTACAATTTGTCAGTATTTTCAGTGCTTTCCTTCAGTTTAGTCTTTTCACATATTGCTTCAGCAGGCAGACTTTTTGCATTATGGGAAATGGTCCTTAAGTTTTATAGCCTTTTGAGTACATTTCTAGGGAATGCTACCATAAACTGTTAGTTCAGTGAATGAGTGACCTTAGGCGGATATGTGTGTGTGTGTAGGGGGAAGAAGGTTCTCCTGTAATGAAAATGGAAATGTAAAAATACTCCTGGTGTTATTCAGGAGTTCATTGTGGTCCAAAGCAACTCAGCAGAAGCTTGGGCCTACTCACACACGTTGTTTTTCTATCTTCCTGAGTTTTTGGTTTCAGAGCGAGAAACAAGAGGTTGTGAAAGTTTTGCCTACTGAGCGTGCTGAAGGATAAACCCTAAAGGCCCAAACAAATAATTTTATAATTACACCTGTATTTTTCTGGAACATCGACTAAGGCACCTGCAGTTTCCTTCGCTTTGCAGTTTTTCTTTTACAGTTTTTTACTAATAATCTTGCAGTTTATTTCTTTTAAGTCAGTTTCATATATTTTTTATATAATTGATAATATCTTGTTATATCACCTGTTATATTTGTCTTTTTAGCATTTATTTCATATGAGATTCTCTTGCAGATTTATTTATTTACCTTTTCCGGGTCACTTTCCAGTAGAATCCAGACTCCACAAAAACAAGGAATTGTCTTCACTGCATGTTATTCCTAGTACCTAGGTACTAGTAGGTATTCAATAAAGACTTACATAAATACATACTACTTTGTGTGCTTTTCCATTTGGTGTCAAAAGAATTTTACCACATAATTAAAGTCTTTTAAAATTGTACATAGATGGTTTCATAATAATTTATTTTATAGATCTAGCATAATTTGCTTTCAATAAAATTTTTGGCATATTTAGTTTCTGCTGTGTTTTATTATAAATAACACTGAAGGGAACATCTTTATGTATAAAGTCTTTGACCACATTTCTGTATAATCCTTTAGGATATGCTACTAAAAAAATTATTAGTTTAAATAATTTAAATAATTTAAGCTTCTTAGCATATACTGACAACAAAAAGTACAACAATTTATACTTCCACTGGCATTTTAAAAGAGCCCATTTCTCCTGGGATTTGATGTGTAATGCTGATTTCTTCATTTTGTATTAATCCCCTGTGGCAGTCCTGTCTCTTGCTACTCTATCCCTTTTCTTCAGTTTCAGTCAGTGCTGATGGTTTTGTAGATCTTCCTCCAGGCTTTAACTCTGTATTTACTAGATATCTTGTGGTTTCCCTGCACATCCAGAGTATAATTATTATTTTTCCATCAAAATCTACTCCCTGTTGCTCTGTTTCCTTTTGAGGTAAATGAAGTTAAAATCTTTTCAGCATCAGAATTGGAAATGTAGGAGTGAATCTCAATTCTCCTTTTCCTCTTTATCCTGAGTTTATGTATGACCTTTTCTTTTTTTTGAAAAAAATTTATTTTTATTGTTTATTCTATTACAGTTGTTCCTGCTTTTTCTCCCTTTCCCCACCACCACCACCCGCCCCATCCTCTCCCTTCTCTAAGTCAATCCCCATATCCTCGTTCCTGTCAATGGGTTGTTCATAAATGTTCTTTGGTTAATCCTTTCATTATCATCCACCCTGCCTCCCCCCACCCCTCCCCCAGTGGCCTTTCTGGCAACTGTGCCCTTTTATTTCTATGCTCTTACGCTTCTGTTAGTTTAAGCTTATTACCATGTCTTCCTGGATTGTTACTGCCTAACATATCTCCATTATCCCTTTTCTCTAATGTCATCGTCACTACCAAACTTATGTTACTTTCTTAATTAAATTAGATTCCTTCAAACTCTCCTAATCACTTACAGAGTGAAGTCTGAACTAGCAGAGGCTGTGTGCTCTGGGTGCCCTTCCCCTGACTGCCCATCATCATTTCTGAGGGATTTCTCTCGTCATTCTCCAGCTAGCTGAACCCTTGGAGCTCCACTTGTTTTTTAACTTTCTTGTATCTCTGTGGCTGTGCTGTAGCTGGACTTTGCCTAGAATACTGCCCCTCACTGTTCACTTAACATCTGTCAGCAGTTTGAGGAGACTTTCTCTGTGGACCCTTTTCCAGTGACAGAGTTTCCTTTTCTGTACAACTACCAGTAGTGTTTAAGTACTTCCATGACAGAACCTTCAATATCATCTGTTGGTAATATTTATTTATAGGTTTGTATACCAACCTGTATAATCATTATCTATCTGTGATTCCATGGGACTTACCATAGAGACTGTTGTAGAAGAGATATTTAATGAATATTGTTGAATTAATGGATATCTCAGTAGAAACATACTTTGAGTTGATGTCTTTTTGGTGTTTTTTCTTCCTGCTTCTGTCTGGTCTCATTTATATTCAGTGAGCAGAACTTTAGCATTTTTTTTTTTATAGTATGGATCTGCTCAGCTTTGGTTTGTCAGAAAATACCTTGAAAAAAAAAAAAAAGAATCAGCTTTTCAACCTGGGCCCGGCATAATGGCTTCCGCAAAGGGTGGCAAGAAGAAGAAGGGCCATTCTGCCATCAACGAGATAGTGACCAGAGAGTACTCTATCAACATCCATAATCGCATCCATGGAGTGGGCTTCAGGAAGCGTGCCCCTCAGGCACTCAGAGAGATCTGGAAATTTGCCATGAAGGAGGTGGGAACTCCAGATATGTGCATTGACTCCAGGCTCAACAAAGCCATCAGGGCCAAAAGAATAAGGAATGTCCTGTATCTGGGTGCGGTTGTCCAGAAAACATAATGGGATGGAGATTCACTAAACAAGTTCTATATGTCAGTTACCTATGTACCTGTCACCACTTTCAAAAATCTACAAGCAGTCAATGTGGATGAAAACTAACTGCTGATTGTCGAATAAAGTTATAAAACTGCCTTTGAGGTTTGGTTTCCTGTTTAGTGGCAATGTAATGTGTTTGTAGTTCCCAATTAAAGAATCTTTTGGAAAGCTTAAAAAAAAGAAAATCAAACCTTTTACTTTAAATAATTATATTCTCACAGGAAATTGCAAAAAAATGTTAAAAAAAAAAACCAAAACAGTTCATGTACCCTTCACCCAACTTCCCCAGTGGAGACTTCTTGTAGAGCTGGTAGTACAACATCAAACCAGGAAATTGACATTAGTACATTACTGTTACTAACCTGGCTACCTACCTTCTTCACTGCTCAGTATATTTTAAATTGTGCACGTGTGTGTGAAGCTCTGTACAATTTTATCACATTTGTAAATTTGTGTAACAACTGCCACAGTCAAGATGTAGTGCTGTTTAGTTATTGTACAAGACCTCTCTTGTGCTACTTCTTTGTAATCTCATCCACTCTGTGCCCTGGTCCCTGTACCCTGTTGTTCTCTGTCTCTATAGTTGTGTCATTTTGGAATCATATACACATGGAATTATACCCTTTCGAGATTTACCTTCTTCATTCAGCTAAATGTTCTTAAGGTCCATTCAGGTTGTATGTATCAGTAGTTCATTCCTTTTTATTGCTGAATGGTATACCATTCATTGTGTGGACATACTGGAGTTTGTCAACCCAAACAACAGTTGAGCTCTTTCCATTCTTTTCTTTCTTTCTTTCTTTTTTTAAAAAAGACTTTATTTATTTTTAGAGAGGGAAAGGGAGGGAAAAAGAGAAGGAGAGAAACATTAATGTGTGGTTGTCTCTCATGCACCCCATACTGGGGACCTGGCCCTCAACCCAGGCATGTGCCCTGACTGGGAATTGAACCAGCAGCCCTTCAGTTCACAAGATGGCGCCCAATCCACTGAACCACACCAGCCAGGGCTTGTTTCCATTATTTTCATACTATGAATAAAGCTGCTATGAATGTTCGTATATAGGTTTTTGTATGAATGGATACATAAAACCCTGAGTATGATTACAGGGTCAAATGGCAAGTGCACATTTAGTCTTGAAAGAACTTGCCAGGCTATTTTCCAGAGTAGGTATACCATTTTATATTCCTACCAGCAACATTTGTGTGATCTACTCTCTGTATCCTCACAAGAATTTGATATTACCACAATTTTTTATTTTAACTGTTCTCTGTGTGTGGTATTTCATTGTGGTTTTAATTTGCTTTTCCCTAATAGTTAATGATGTTGGCTGTTGTTAATAATTTCATGTGTGTGTGTGATATTTCATTGTGGTTTTAATTTGTTTTTCCCTAATGGTTAATGATGTTGGCTATTGTTAATAATTATTGCAATCCATATATTCTATATATGAGGCTTTGGTGCATATTTGCTTTCCATATATTTTCTCCCAGTCTGTAGCTTGCTTTTCATCCCTTTAATAGTGTCTTTCACAGTTCAAGAGTTGTAAATTTTGATGCTTTTTGTTTAAAAGCATTTTTACTGGATAAAAAATTCTGGGACACGTGTTTTTCTGTTAGCATTCTACACAGATCAGTCTGTTGTATTCTTACTTTCATTATATTTGATAAAATATCGCCTTCCTAAATGTTGTCCTTATTACTTTTCCCTATAACCAGTATCTTGTTTTTTTTCTTCTGTTGCTTTGAATATTTTCTCTGCATCTCTGTTGTTTTGTTTTTTTTTCCAGCAGTTTGGCTATGATGTGCTGAGGTGTCGTTTTCTTTGTATTTATCTTCCTTGGAGTTGAGTGAGCCTCTTGGATCTGAAAGTTGATGTCCTTCACATTTGAATTAGACATTATTTTTTCAGATTGTTTTTTGTCCCATTCTCTCTCTGTTCTCAACTTCTGGGACTCCAATTACATGTGTATTCATAGCCATTTGATATTGTTCCACAGATCTTACTGTTTCATTATGTAAAAATTTTTTTTCCTCTTAAAATTCATAGAACCTTCTCCTGTGTCTAGTTTGCTGTTGAGATCATTGAAGTTCTTTATTTCTGAAGATGTGATTTTTATTTCTAGCTTTTATTTATTCATTAAAAAAACATTTTCATGTGTATAAGACTACCCTTCCCCCCAAGTCTCTTTAGCAGCAGGTATTTTGCACTTTCAGTTTTTGCTAATCTAATGGTAGTAAAATGATACATTGTTGTTATTTTATTTGCATTCAAGCAAATATATTTAGCTATTTAGTTCCAATGTGATTCTGAAATTCTTCACTGTGCATGTTCATCTGCCGATCTTACCTACACGATCGTTCAGTGCATGTGTCATAGTTATGTTTGCTGATTGCAATGACAGGGTTATATATGGGTCTGTCTCTGTTGACTGTTCTCTTCTTCTCTTTCTGTCCCATAATTTTTTGTTGTGTGCTGGACATTGTGTTGTGTAAAAACAAAACAGTAAAGACTGGGGAATGTCTGACTCCAGAATAGGGTTGGCCCTTTCTTTTGTCACACTTTTAAAGTAGGGGACTAAGCTGGTCTGGATTTTGTAGTAGAATTAGTTAAATTTTGTTCACTCTTAGCTTCAAATATTTTGAGAATTGGCTTAGGACTTTGTTTGTAGCAGAGCTTCAGAATGAACCAAAACCAGACCTTGGAGATCTCTTTATATTATATTTTAGAGCCACGCTGCTAACTTTCTGAGCAGTGGGAGATCTCTGTTAGTTTTATAGTTTGGCTGCTAGTTTTGTTGGACAGTGATGAGCTGTCTTTGCTTTCTCCAGTCTGTGGCTTTCTGTTCCTCAGAACATCTTACTTTGTCCTACTGTTCTTTAGAGAGATTTCTCTTGTTTTCCGACTGGTGTTAGTTTGCTGCTCTGCATCCAGGGAAGTTCACAGGTGCCTCAGATAGGGAATCACTCATCTCTTCTGTTCTATCTCATTATACATTATCCATGTGTTTTTGGTAAGGGAAAGACTTGACTGGTGGGTGCCAACTTGCTGTGTATTTGGGGCTCCTTGAGATTAAAAAAGTTTATGAACAATCAATTGGTATTTTTACCCTTATCTTCAGCAGATATTTCTTCCTGTTGCTCTGCCAGGGATGAAAACAACTGTGGATCACTTCCCTCCTCCAAAGACCTTGTCAGTATCTGGGATTTACTTCATTAAAGTCTCTCTGTGTTTTGAACTTTCTTTGCTTTTTTTTTTTTAAGCTTGTGGTTTTATAGCTTTATCCAGCTATATTCATTGTTAGAGAAATTTTATTAATTTTTCTTAGCTATACATATGTTTAACATTTTGTTACTGAAGCATTGATGGTACCTGTATTACTTTCTCATCCTTAGATAACCTCTTCTCTTAAGTAGTGGCCTTCAAAACCTTTTATGCTTTTATGTACCTCATCATAAAAAAATGAGCACAAACTCCCAATGTAAATATAGCTTACAAATTATAGGTATATGCTAGTTTATTGAATTGTATTTTCACATTTAAGACATGTATTTTAATATTGATGAAACATTATTTTCATTTGATTCATTGTTGATAGTGGATATACATCTATATTTCAATTCGTTGTTTTGATGATTTTAAAAAATGTTAAATTGCTTTCTTGTAGATCTATTTAGATCATGATTATTTTTAACTCTTCTAGCTGACAAGAGGAGGGCATACCTGGACAAGTGTCAACTTTACCATTATCTTGTTATCAGTTTTATCTTGAATCCTTTTTTCAGTGGTGTTTCAAGAATCCTTTTTTTAACCCCCTCTTCCATTTTATGAGGATTAGTTTCATTAAAACTAGCTAAATTTGTAATTCCACCTGGTCCCTGTAGACTGCAACCCTGTAGAACATCATAGCCTGCTGACAGCTTCGGGAACTGTAGCTCTGCTTTCCTTAGCTTTATACCTCCTGTGAGATGTGACTGCTGACCTATGGTCCATATGAAGATGTGATGTTTTATGTGTATTAAATAATGAATAAAACTTAATTTCTTTTCTCTTCCCCTGTTCTGTCATTATGTGTCTCCATCCTTTCGCCCCCCACCCCCACTGGTGCCCTGCACCTGTAGATCATCACCGTACAGAGCTAGAGACAGTTGTGTATCTTGAGAGCAACTCCTTCTCTCACGTTCTCAGAGATATCATTGCCTTTGTTCAGGTGACTCCCTATTGACCCTGATAGAGTAACTGTTTCTCCAGGCCCCCTGAAGGCCCAACTAGAGCCCAGAAGGATT
Source organism: Mormoops blainvillei (assembly GCA_004026545.1). Classification (NCBI taxonomy): domain Eukaryota; kingdom Metazoa; phylum Chordata; class Mammalia; order Chiroptera; family Mormoopidae; genus Mormoops; species Mormoops blainvillei. Next base: position 17,029 of record PVJD01003485.1, on the reverse strand, counting down.
CTTCAGGAAGGATGCTTCCTTGATAAGTGTAATGTTTTATAATGGAAGTTTCAGTCATCTTGTGGGATTCGATTCATTTAGACAGAGTATACAAAATATTTCCAAAGACATCATCTGCTCTAAATGGATTGAGGAGTTCCAAAATTGCCTTTGCCACTTAGAAGTTTGCGATAATACTCAGTTACCTACTCTCTGAAAAGTATTCTTTTGTTAATTGGGAATTATAATACCTACCTCTGCCTTCCTCTTTGGGCTTTGAGGAGTAAATGTACTATATGCAGAAGTACATAGTAGACTACCCAGAGTTTGAATAAATTACCTAGGATTATCGTAGAGAGATTTTGAAGTTTATCTTCAGTGACGGAGTGCACCGAAGTAAGGTGAGTGCAATGGATACCTGATAGCTTCCCATTTCCTGAGTTGTCTTTAACAGTGAGATTATTTAATTTCAAATTATGGAAGGTGGGATAGTGGTTAAAAGTTTAGTCTCTGGAAGCAGATTTTCTAGCTTTGAATCTAAACTCCACTATGTACTGTAGGACTTTATACAAATCACTTAACTTCTCTGTTCCTAGTTTTCCTCATATAAAATGGAGCACCTACCTCATAGGGTTGTAGTTAAGATTAAGTGAGAGACATAAGCACATGAAGCACTTAAGCCTAGGCCTAGCATGGCACATTGCAGGCTCAGTAAATGTTAGTTACTATGCTTCTTCTATTTTTCTTTTTCAAATGCTCTTTTTGTGGGTAGATACTGGGTAACATTTCATCCCAGCAGAGAATATATGATACAAATACCAACTGAAAAGATGTTCTAAATAAGAAATCTTTAAGTGTTCAGAGGAGTTGGGATGCTCTTTCTTTTGTGGGGACATTAGTTTTGGAGACCAGATGTTTCAGCTTCTCTTTTCACGACTTTAATCTCCTTATGTTCAAGTCATCAGCAAAATAGAACAGGAGCATCCACTCTGCATCACTTACTACCTCCCAGAAGAAACAGTCCACAGCTTGGGTGAATCTTAAAGTCATTTCTCCTCCCCACATCCTCTCTTGACCTTGTCCCTTCTGCCTTTCTTCCTTCTTTAACAGTTGTAGGAATATGTGTATAGTGGTGGTGATTGCTTTCTTGGTGTCAGAGTAGAGTCCATCAATATATGATTTTTTCAGGTCGACAGTGTTTAGGTTTCTATGTTATGTAGTAAGAAGGGCCATAATATATTGAAATCACATGATTTTTGTGGTTTAATTATAATGCCTTTTCAGTATTTTTTAGATGCAATAACTCATTCACTGGCTTTCAAATGGATTTTAAAAATTGTTGACCATTTTTTATGTTAAAAATTAGATTTAAGGGGTCATTAATTTTAAACATTGAGATTGATAAAAATGTCATTTAACGTCTGCATATTTGCAATACATCAAAATAGATGCAATTAGACATCTTTAGCATCTGAATTATATAGCATTTATTTTATTAAACGTCCCTAGTGCTTGTGAGGGGAGAGGGTAAAATTGGATATAAGACTTGCCAAAGTGCGTTTTGATTTCAAGCCTATTAACTATCACAATGTATGGGCTACTGCCACTTTAATTTACTCAGTTTACATGTGGCGTCATTTAGTCATCTACTTGTGACCCTTGTGCTGAAAGGTTCTAGAGAGTTGAGTTTGCCCTTTGGGACAGTAGGTGATTCTGACTTTGAGAGAAGTTATGCTGTTAGCTACTGGTGGTTGTGGTGGGTGATGGAGAGAATAGAGACAGAATCTGGGCCTTGATATCTTTGTTTTCAAGATTGACAAATCAGCTGGCATTTAATGCAGAATTCAACCTATTAATAGGAAACTACAAAAGTAAAAGGAGATTTCATTAGTTAACATGAGGATTTCAAATATCAAAATATCTACTGTTTGAAATACCTACATTTCTCCCCTTTTCAGTGGGTAAATTGGCCATCATTATCTTTCCCTGTAGAAATCAAAGAAAAGCTGAATCAGGCTCATCCAGTACATTGGCCTCTTGCCACAAGCATCCATTTTGTCAGTCGGAGAATGAAGTGATGGCGCTTCCTCTAGGCTTTTTTTGTCTCCTTGTTGGATGACAGCTGCATGTTTAGCTTATGCTGGTAGAGGTTTAGCAGCTACCATTAAGGATCCCTGCCCCATTGCTCTGCTCTTTGCCCAGAATAGTGCATCCTCCCCTCATCTTTATACAATAAGGGGAGTCTTATTAGCCCGTATTACAGATGGGGAGATTGAGGCCCAGACAGTAATAATCTCAGAGTACAAAGCTTTTAGTGGTAGGTGCATGTGTGGAACTTAGGTCTCTGATGTCCACACCTGTTTCTTTCCCTTTACTGTGCAGCTTCTGGTCCCTAGAAAATGTCTCCCACAAGATAATAGTGGATGCCACTAATTAAGTGATTACTACTTAATCAATAGGAGACAGAATTTAATGTTAGAAATATTTCAGTGGTAATGAGTAACTTTGCAGGTAACTGGAATTTATTTTTTTATCTTTAAATAAATGTTTATTGTTCTGTTACCGTTGTCCCAGTTTTTCCCCCTTTGGTCTCTTCCACACAGACTTCCCCCCACTCCCACAGTCAATCCCCACCCTGTTGTCCATGTCCATGGGTCATTCATACATGTTCCTTGACTAGTTCCTTCCCCTTCTTTCTGCCCTAATCCTCCTCCCACCTCTCCTCTGGTCACTGTCAGTCTGTTCCTCGTTTCCATGCCTCTGGCTCTGTTTTGCTTATTTGTTTTGTTCATTAGGTTCCTCTTATAAGTGAGATCATACGGTACTTGTCTTTTGCTGCCTGTCATTTTTCACTTAGTATATAATATTCTCCAGTTCCATCCATGCGGTTGTGAAAGATTGGAGTTCCTTCTTTCTTTCTGCTGTGTAGTATTCCATTGTAAAATGTATCACAGTTTTTTGATCCATTCATTTACTGATGGGCAGTTAGGCTGTTTCCAGCACTTGGCTATTGTAAATAATGCTGCTATGAACATAGGGGTGCTGTAGAGTAAATGGAGTCAGTCAGGTTCCCTCAATGGCCCGAAAGGCCGTATTCCCATAACTTTCAGAATGGGCCCATATGCGCAGAATCATGCTTTGTTATATAATATCCTTGCACCCTGCCAGCTTTATGTGCATTTAGTATATAAGGGAGTTGGGACTTCCCGTGTTGTGACATGTGGTGTGACACGTGGCTTGTGGCCTCTGCTGGATTGCCCCACCCCAGAATAAAGGCATGTCAGGCATTCCCACGGCTCCATGTGTATTTGTCTGTCTGTTTGCCTGAAACCTGTGTGAACCTGTCTGGCCTTGAATGGTTGCAAGACAGGTGCATAGGTTCTTTTGAACTGGTGTTTCAGGATTCTTAGGGTATGATCCCAGCAGTGGAATCACTGGGTCAAAAGGCAGTTCCATTTTTAGTTTTTTGAGGAAATGCCATACTGTTTCCCACAGTGGCTGCACCAGTCTGCATCCCCACCAACAGTGCACCAGAGTTCCCTTTTCTCCACATCCTCGCCAGCACTTGTTGTTTGTTGATTTATTAATGATGGCCATTCTGATTGGTGTGAGGTGGTATCTCATTGTGGTTTTAATTTGCATCTCTGTGATGGCTAGTGATGCTGAGCATCCTTTCATATGTCTAAGGGCCCTGTGTATGTCCTTGGAGAAGTGTCTGTTCAGATCCTTTGCCCATTTTTTAATTGGATTGTTTGTCTTCCTTGTGTTGAGTCGTATGAGTTCTTTATATATTTTGGAGATCAAACTTTTGTTCAGGGTATCACTGGCAAATATGTTCCCCATATGGTTGGTTCCCTTTTCATTTTGATGATGTTTTCTTTAGCTGTGTAGAAGCTTTTTAATTTGATGTAGGTGACTGGAATTTGACATTCATTTCTGTGCGGTGATAATGTTTTCCCTTGTTTGTCTTGTCTCATACGTAAGCTGTGGTACAGTATTCTTGTAGTGAGGTAGTGAGCCATTCCTCTGATTATTTTAGATATGTACGTTAGGCTTTGACTAGAAGCTCAGGAGAATCAAGTGTGGACTTGTAAAATGTGACTACTCTATTTGTCAGCCTTGTTTAACTGCATGGGGTCTCCTGGTGGTGGAAGTTTATGGACCCTTTTGTTATAGTGGTTGCTGTTTTTCTTGATCCTAGGGGGAAAATAACCAGAATTACTAGTCAGATTGCACATGAAATCTTTATGTCAGTTTTATTATGAGATAGCTAGCTTTGACATATATTTGATTCTGAAATATGTAAAAAATTGTCATGAAAATTAAAAAGAAAACTTCTGCAATGCAGCGTTTATATCTGCTGTTTTCATCTGATAATGTGCAGATTGCCTGAGTAATTTTTGTGCATTTATGTAATAATTTTCTTTGTCCAAATTTTAGATTCTGCATATGTAGTGAAACAAAATAGTAATCCTGATTTGGCTCTGGTCTCTTTGGCTGACTGTATGGTATTTTAGTATAGGTTGTCAACTTGCTTTGTATGAGTTTGAAGAGGAAGGATATAGGGTCATGAGGCGTATACTATCTGCCTTTGCTACCTGTGTTAATTTGTCTTTGTTTTGAAATAGCCTTGGAACTACTGAAATGAAGAACTCTAGGTATAAGCTGAAGGTAAAGAAGAAGGCAGCACCCCTCTTTAGGCCACTCATAGAAGGCTCAGCAGGTCCCTGTGTAGGGGCCTGGGTGATACCTATGGTTGGACTTGGTTGGTGTGAATTCGGGTTAGAAAGTCAGGGTCAGAACTGGGGCAGGTCTGGAAGTTAAAGATGTGGGTCCTGGAATGAACAAAAACTCAGCGAATAGCAGAATCAAGGCAGCTCATGTCAAGGAAATTAAAACACAGATAACCAGATACACAGATAACGGGTCAGGTTCTCAGGTGTCAATAACCAACATGCAGTCGGAAACGAGGGACAGTATTTGGTATGGAGAACAGCAGAGACTGATACTAGTTAAAGACATAAAGAAACTTTAATCATTTTTAAGAAAACCTCTGTTTTATTTATTTACGATGGATTGGGAATGACATCCAGGGTTTTCCAACCTAGTTGCAGCTGGGATGGTGGGGCCAAAGCTGAGAGTAATACCATATTTGGGATGCTGATATTAGGAAAAGAGAAACATTTCTCTGCTTGATGACCTTTTGTTGGGTGGCATTATGAACAGTAATTAATTATATGCCAGTCATGTACGTGCTATTATTCTAGGCGTTAAGAAATAAGAAACTATATTTAAACTGTCATGGAGCTTCTGGTTGGGTTGAGAAGACAGATCATATCCATGCAAAGATTAAAAAAACAATGGAAAGGAGATGTGTTGGATCTCACAGCGGTGATACTCACCATGAGTTCTGTTGGAGCTTGGAGGGAAGGATGAACTGACTGGGCTAGGGTGGGCCCAAAACCTGCTGAAGAAGATAGAGTGAGTCATAGAAGGAGCTGAGTTTGGAATACAAGATGGGACTTAAGGTGAGGAGGATGTAAATGAGTGCCTCTTCTACCTTTACTTACTGTTTCACTCTTGAGCCTCTTTCCTAATTTGTAAGATAGTTAAATTTTACCTTTCTTATGTGTGTCAGGGCCGTTGTGCAGTCTGAGATGATTTATGTGAAAGCCCTTTGTAAATGGCACCATGGATTCAAATATAAATTGTTATTAGTAATTTGCCATTTGAAGTGGAGAGGCCTGTTGGCTAACAGCTTTGTTTTAATTCATTCATCATATGTAAAGACTGTATTCTTGCAATCAAAGGTGTTTAATGAAGAACATGATTAGATGTAGAGGGAAAGAGTCAGTAGACTGTTTATAAGTAAGGTTAGTATATGTCTGAAATTTTACTTACAAACTTACAAATATATAACTAGTATTGAAAATTAGTGTTTAATGTGTATCCAAAGTGTTTTACATATTTTGTTAGTAAAAAGGAACTTTATTTGAAGAGTAAGTTTTCTGATCTGTAAAAATAACTACGAGTCTATTTAGTAGCAAAATTACATGATGCTTCTCATTCCACAGTGTAAAACAGATTATTTTTAGCATCTCTTTGAAACAGTGATAAATTCTAGTTACACGATTCAGTAATTAAAGCATAGAAAAATAGAACACCATTTAGACAAGAAAATCTTTTTACTTGTGTTGGATCTGTTTCAAGGTTTCAACTGTTACATTTTTTTAAAAAATTTTAAATAGTTTTTATTAAAGTATATTTTATTGATTATGCTATTACAGTTGTCCCAATTTTTCCCCCTTTGCCTCCTCTGCATGGTACCCTGCTTCCCTCCAGCAGTCCCCCCAATTTAGTTCATGTCCTTGGGTTGTGCATATGAGTTCTTCGGCTTCTCCATTTCCTATTCTATTCTTAACATCCTCCTGTCTATTTTGTACCTACCAATTAGTTTCTTAATCCCTGTTCCTTTTCCCCAGTTCTCCTCTGTCCCTCTCTCCTCTGATAAGCCTCCAGATGACCTCCATATCTATGATTCTATTACTATTTTAGTTGTTTGCTTAGCTTATTTTTTATTTTTGTTTTTTAGATTCAGTTGTTGATACTTGTGAGTTTGTCATCATTCACTTTCATGTTCATAGTTTTGATCTTCTTTTTCTTAAATAAGTCTTCTTAGCATTTCATAAAATAAGGGCTTGGTTATGATGAACTCCTTTAGCTTTACCTTGCCTGGGAAGCACTTTATCTGCCCTTCAATTCTTAATGATAGCCTTACTGGATAGAGTAATCTAGGTTGCAGATCCTTGCTTTTCATCACTTTGAATACTTCTTGCCAGTCCCTTCTTGCCTGCAAAGTTTCTTTCAAGAAATCAGCTGATAGTCTTATGGGAAATCTTTTGTAGGTAGCTCTCTGTTTTCTCTTGCTGCTTTTAAGATTTTCTCTTTATCTTGAACATTTGGCGTTTTAATTATGATGTGTCTTGGTGTGGTCTTGTTTGGGTCCTACTTGTTTGGGACTCTCTGTGTTTCACGGACTTGTATGTGTATTTCCTTTGCCAAATTACGCAAGTTTTCCTTCATTATTTTTTCAAATAAGTTTTCAGTTTCTTGCTCTTCCTGTCCTCCTTTTGGCATCCCTATGATTCAGATGTTGGCACATTTGGAGATCTCACAGAGTCTTCTTATTCTCTCCTCATGTTTTTCTGAATTCTTGTTTTTTCTTTCTGTTCTGGTTGAATGCTTATTTCTTCCTTAATGTTCCAAATCCTTGATTTGAACCCTGGCTTCCTTCCCTTTACTGTGGCTCCCTGTGGATTTTTCTTTGTTTCACTTAGTGTAGCCTTCACTTCTTCCCTTATGCTTTTGCCATACTCAATGAGTTCTATGAGCATTCTTATTGCCAGTGTTTTTGAACCCTGTACCTGATAGGCTTGCTGTTTCTCTTTTGTTTAGTTCTTTTTCTGGGATTTTGTTCTATTCTTTCATTTGGACCGTATTTCTTTGTCTCCTCAATTCAGCAGCCTCCCTGTGTTTGTTTCTGTGTATTAGGTAGAGCCACTTTGACAGCCTGTCTTAGTGCACCTGTTAAATTGTATGGGGCGGAACCTTAGGTAATTGCCAGGGCAGGGCAGCCTGCTCCACTGTTTTGCGGCTCTGTTTGTGGAGGGGGGGTTGATGAGGGGACAGTGCCACTGCCTGGCTGCTGGAGGCTTGTTCAGCACTTGCCCTGTTTCCAGTCACTTCACTCACTTCCTGTATGTGACTGGTGCCCCTCTAGCTGTTGACCTGGTAGTGGTTCCCAGAGTGGGTGGGTTTGCCTACTGTTCTAGAACTACTGTTTGAGCCCTTTAAATGGACTCTCCTGAGAGACCATCAGTTTCTTCTACCACCCTAACCCCGCTAGTTTTTACAGCCAGAAGTTTTGCGGCTTTATTTTCTGGTGGTGAAACTCTGGGCTGAGCTGTCTGGCCTGGGGCTGGGATCACTCTCCCCCAAGGTATCCCTCCCAGTTTTTACCCACCACGAGTGAGTGTGTGTGAACCTAGGACTGCCCGTTCAGCCCACCACCGCTGCTGCCTTGCCGCCACCCGACCACGTCCTCTCTGCCCTGGCACCCTGTCTCCACCCCTCCTACCCATGTGGATGAATATGGCTTCTTTAAATCCTTGGTTGTTGGACTTCCATACAGTTCTATTTTCTGGTAGTTCTGGGTGTTTTTTGTTTTGAAGTTAGTCGTGATCCGTGTGGTTGTGCAAGGAGGCAAATTAGGTCTGCCTACACCTCCATCTTGACTGGAAGTCTCAGCTGTTATCTTTAGATGGGGCCTCCCGGAATCACTGGTTAGTCATCTTTGTAGGGTCACAAGCAGCAGGGAAAGTGCCAGCACATTGGCTAAGGACACAGTGTCCCACTTTTTAAGAAGGGAAATTCAGAAAATTCTGGGATTCTGGGATTTCCTACTGGGTGAGCTTATTACATCTATGTTATCTGAAGAATTCTGGACCAAATTCTTTCAAGGATCCCTGCCTGTCAGGACTTCTGTTCCTCTGTCCTGTGTTCTGTCTGCTCCTGTCTTGTCTCCCCTCTCAGTCTACCTCTGTTCTGAGGATAACAGAAGAAAGTGCCTGATGATTTCAGTTGCTACCACATTTGTCTTTAATGTTGTAGATTGTTCCATGACATTGCTAACCCGCTTTTTAAGCACTTGCTGCTAGTCTGCAGTCTTTTCTCAGTCTAGAAACCTTATTTTATCTTATGCAAGCTGTTATTATTTTATCTTTTTATGCCCTTTTCACAAAAGCTCATTAACTGTTTGGTTGAATTGAAACGAGTGTTCTGTTGACCCAAATTCTCTTGCGCTTTGCCTGGGCGGAGCCCAGCACTTAAAGTGGTTACCACGGGGCCAACGTGAGGTCATTGAACACAAGGCAGGTCCAACTTTTACAGTTGAAGCAGGCCAGGAAAATGCATTGTGATTTTTTTTTTCCTTTAAACATTGCCATTCAAGAAAATTCACTTATTTGACACATGTTTTTTGAGTATTGCCCGTATGCTAGGCATTGAGCCAGGTACTAGGAATTACAAAAGAGAAAATGAAAAAGATATTACATAATGAAGAAAAAGAGGAGTTGGGGATCATAAGTATTAGGATTCACAGGTGGATGCCCAGGGCCAGACCTCTCAACCATGAACATTAAAAACATTAAAAACAAACAAACAAAAAAACGCATGGTTACATGTAGCAGAAACATCATACAATTAGATATTTTATTTTTCCTTTGAAAATAGATTCTGTTTATTATGAATTTCTGAATATTTTTAACCTCTAAATTCTTAGGTGTCTTAGCAGTTCAGAACTTATGTTGTGGCTGGATAACTGGGCAAATTTAAGACTAGAAATAAACCTAAATTTCTTCAGTCACTTAGTTTTAGATTTTTGCGCCATTTTTGTTCACTCTTTGTTTTGGTCTCAACCCAACACTGATGGAGAGATTGCTGTGAACCCCTTTCTGTCTCACCCTAGGGTAGGGTGAGACAGAAAGCCCAGGGTAGGACAGGTTGTAGTACTAGTGGTAGGTTAGTTGTGGGTAGTAGCAGTGATCCGTGCTGTATTGCTTGTTTGTTGCGTGTGAGGCCAGCTCCTGCCCATGGATTAGCTCAATGAATTCTGTCTCATTTTTGTAGTTCAGGGAAATTGATACTGAAATAAAATAAGTCATCTGGAGTCTTAGAGTGTGTCACTGGGGAAGCCAGTTTGACCTTGAGTCTGGCTCAAGAGCCCAGAGCATTGTGGCATTTTGCTTTGCCCCTCTGGTTTGGTGGATATAGATAAGGGGGAGCAGACTCTGCTAGGTATCTGAGCAGCGCTCTGCAGCCTAAGTGACCATTGAATCCACTCACCAGTCAGAAAAGGGCCTGGAGACCTAGCCAGCAGGATGGCAGGTGCAGAGAAATGCAAATGTGGGGTCAGTCATGGTGTGATTGCAGCATGAGAAGTGGCAGAGGCCTCCCTTCCAGGCAGCTGGAGGGAAAGCCTAGGATCCTGTTTGCAGGAATTGGCCTTGGCTGCTCCACAGTGGGGCAGAGAGAGGTCTTTTTAAGCAGGAGTGCTCCTAACATGGCAGCAGTGTCAGGGAGTGGAAGATAAAACCAGTGGCATAGGCAGACCTGTGTTCATGGGATGGGTGTGCTGCTTCCGCCAGACCACATCTGATGTCTGCCCTTCTGAGCACTGCTTCTCCTAAAGGATAACCTGGAGGGCACCTGGGAAAGGTTGGCAAGACTGGAATGTTTGCCCCACCTTCACATACTTGGAAGCTTGTAGACTTGAAGGGCTTGATAAATTCTGATTTCACTGGGCAGAACAGAGAGAATTGATTTGAAGAAATCATGAAGATGTAGGCTTTACCTGAATATAAAGACAGCTCCATTTCAAACTTGTTTCTCAGTACATGGGGCTACAAGCTCATCACTTTCCTCTCCCTTAACAGTGTTCAAACGGAACCTTACAGGGATAGGGTACAGAGGGCCCTGCACTAAATGGGGGCAGGTCTCACAGCCCTTCCATCTCTTGTCTTTGCTGCCCTTCAAGCCTGTGGTTCTGTGAGTTCCCTGGAGACAGGCCTGCAGACACATACATACTCTAACTTTGGACCTGGGGACTTTTGGGCCTCGTTATGATGTCCTGATACTGGGTCTGGCACAAATAATACCTGTTTTTTTATTACAAAATCTTTTGTTACAAAATCATAAGCATGTAATTCCGTAACATAATATCACACTCAAACACACCATATGATATTTTAGGGGAAAATGTTCAAATTAAAGCTATGACTTATTACACCCATATTATTACCCTACCAACCACACTCATGCAGGCCTTACTTGTACTGGACCCTATATTTAGGGGTAGTAATAGCACTTATCTTTATATTAACTTTGCATATTCTGTGCATCTCAAATCAGTCTCTTGTCACTTTGTTCCTTATGCAAATTTTAAGTCTTGTTTATTGCAGCTAGAAACTAGTCTTCTCTTTTCTTATGGCATTTTGCATGGCACTCTCTCTGCAGAGCATTTTGCAGCTTAGAGCATTGTGACTTTTTGTAAATAGCTTCATCTTTGTCTGATTCATGGTTGTATCTCTCATGCATAGTAGGAGGACAGTAAATGTCTGCTTGGATCAGTGAGTGGCTGTATCTTGGCTATCAGATTCTTTGGCCAGGGACTGTTCACCCAGAGGTACTGGCCATCTATGGATCTGTGCAAAATCATATTATACCAGGAATTGATTGTTCTTCATATTTTACCAAGCAGTTACTGTTCTTTAAGCAAAGGGAAAGAAATATGTTTTATGACCCTTGTATTTATGTCTGTGATAAATAATTTTTAAATGAACACATTACTCACAACTGGGAGACTTTATCTTCACCTGCACTCTCATAGAATAGATAATGTTTTCTCAGTTGTTAACTGAAAGTGCATCTAGCTGAGATTGATGCCCGTGGGCATTCCATGGGTGGTGGCTGGCTGATGTTATTTTTGTTTGGCGTATAGCAGTGTCCTTTCTCCTGCTTCTTTTAGATATCTTGTTTGTTTACTCTTCCCCACCAGCTAAAGCTTTCTGGGGACCAAGACTTTGTCATATCACTTACCTTATTTTGCTGTGAATAGTGCACACTTTTTTTGCCCAAATTTTTGAGCAAAAATTAAGGGTGCACATTATACATGGGTATAATGATTACATACCATGGGTATAATAATCCCGTGTATAGTGCACACAGAAACGTGGGTGCATATTATGCACGGGAGCGCATTATACAGGGCAAAATACAGCAACATTGTTTTTACCTCACCTTCTACATAAGAGCTCTGTTATAGGTTAAATTGAATAGTGGGGCCAGCGAAGTGTGTTTTTACAGGCTCTTATTTAAAAGATGTGGGACCATTCTAGTAGTGGGAATTGAAGCTTAGATAATGAACCTGAGAGGCCAAGGAAGAAGCATAAAGATTGCCATTTTATCATGGTGTCAGCCATATTCTTATTGCTAAAAATGTTCATATTAGACATCCTAATGAGATACGTTTCTCTGAAGCTAATAGAGCTACATGTTCTAAAGTGTTTAATAATCTGGTAAACAGAGCTTTACTTCTGACTAGGTAAGAACATTAATGTCTTGTGCGATCTCATGGATAGAGAGGAACTTAGAATTTGAGTCTGGTTAAGAAGGTGGCACCGGAAAATCGAGGGGTAAGCGGATACTTGGAACATGTGTGAGTGTTGTAATATGCTAGCTTCCCATTTCTAAAAACTGGAATTCAGAAGCTTCAGAGAGATGGCAAGGACCAAAATAGTAAACAAATCCTAATACAATCAGATTAGGATAATATTGGCAGATTAACAATGAGTCATTTAGTTAGACACAGTCTGTTCTCAGGTTAAATGTTTTCATGTCACAGAATTTTTTATTTCATATTGAGTTTGGATGTTGTGGATAACTAAGATTAAAGGGCATATTACTAGGGAATACTTTATTACCATTGATCTTTTGAAATGCTCTGTAGAACAAAAGAAGATATTTCATAAGAAAAATTCAGTCCTTTCTCTCACCAGAGGACACCGGCATGTAAACTGAATGTCACCTGAACTGCTTAGGAGGCGAATGGTCTGTAGTGTATTTGAAATGACCTGAAGTCATCATAAAGCTCCCTCTCTGGTCCCCTCCCCTCCCCTCCCCCCGCTCTCTCCCTCCCTCTCTTCTCCTTCCTCCCTTCCTTCAAACAGACATATTTTACAAGATAGTTATTTGTCCTGGCTTGATTATTGTTGGTTTGTGATTATTTTCTAAGTTGTGACTTGCTACGGTTTCATGATAGAGGGTTTTTTTTTTTCCTTTTTTCACCAACTAACATAAGGAATTTTAATTTACTAATACTATTTTAAGAATTGGTTGGAGATCTGGAAACTTCACGAGTATGTCATTTTGGTGCCACCGTATTGAGAACCTTATTTGAAATCTGAATGAGGAAGGATAGATACCAGTTTGTTGGGATTTTAAAGGGAGCAGTTCTTAAAAACCAACCAGTTTATTCCTTTCTTTATTACTCATTCATTCATTTTTTCGATGAATATTTGAGCATCTCAATGCTCTTCATCTTGGTATTCTTTTCTCAAGATACTGGTAATAACCCTTTTAACTTGTTATCTTAAGCCTGAAACCTTAAGAGCTGCACTGTCCAGTACGATAGCTGCATGCCACAGGTTGCTATTTAAATTAACATTAATTAAAATGAATTAAAGATTCAGTTCCTTAGTCACACTAACCACATTTCAAGCACTCAGTCAGGTGCCCTGTGTGCCTGGAGGCTGCCATGTTGGACCTGTCCATCTATAAAGCATGTCCATTATTGCATGGAGTCCAGCCAGACCGCGCTGCCTTAGTGTTCTTTGACTCCACCCTCTGACACATCTCAGCATCCCACCCACTTCATTGTCCAACACATACATCTCAATTTTGTTCCCTTTAAAACATCCTACCCTCTCTTATTTTAGGTCTTTATCTTCTGTCATCTGAATTAAGGCTCTAATGTTACCAGGGCTCTGAATCCGTCCCTGCCACACCTTATCTCCAATGGCAGTTAATGCCTTCCCTTGTGCTCTCTTGATACTGTGTATGTACCTTTACTGCATTGAATGCTAATCCCTTGTTTCTATGATTTTTCTTCTGGTGGACCAAGAGGTTCTTGAAGGTGCAGGATTGGGGTAGGGCCACACACCGTGCCTGAAACATTACCACGATAAAATAAATGCTTATCTAGCAGATAGAGCAATGAATGAGCGGGTGAAGGAGGCTGAACTAGGTTACATTCTGAAGTCGAGACAATTTGGATGCATGCAAATTAGAAGAAAAGAGGGCATTTGTGTGGGTGGAGCATCATGGATGCAAGCCCATTGGTAGAAAAATACTCATCATCTCTGCTCCTAGACTGTAGCCACAGAGGAGCATTTTAAGCATCATTCAGAGCTTAACCATGGGGACATAAACAATTTGAATTTCGGTGTTGCATATTAATGTGTTTCCCTGTGCTTGCTAACATAACATGTCTTAGTAGAGGTGCTGGATTTCACACTTAATGACCTTAACCTGTAACTTCAGAGGAATTAAAGATAACTTTGCCCAGTAAAATTAGGCAACATGCTCACAGAAATCAAGTTAATTTTTCAAGGCCTTATGGTTATAGTTTATTTCTTTAGCTTATAGAAATACAAGTTTATGACTTATGGTAGACATGATAGCATAGTAGGAAAGAAAAAGGCTGTCTTACACAGTAATTAAAAAGAGTGACTGTGTCTAGACAGACTTGTCCTGACTCTGCCTCTTCCAAACTGTGTTATCCTGGGCAAGTCACCTTCCAATCCTCAATTTCCTTATTTTTAAATGGAGATATTACCTGCCCTGTGAAGAGTAAGTTAAACATCTGTCACATACTAGCACTATGCTTAGTTCTGAGCAAAGCATTCACCAAGTGATAGCTAATAACAAAGTAATAGTTACATAGCCTGTCACAGAATGGGGAAACTCATAGTCGTGTTTCCCAAAGGAGGACTTTACACATGTCACTAGACATAAATGGCCATCTAGAAGACATAGCCAGCTAGATAAAACCATCTCTAAAGTGAAGTATAGAGTGTTGATTACTTTCAAAGTCATGCAAATAAGATAATCTGGGAGAAGTAAAATTTGGCCTGCATAATCTAAAACCCAGGGACAGTTCTCTGTATTTGGAAATAAGGTGATCACTTATTTATGCAAATCACTTAGGAAAAACTCACTTTTCTTCTGTTACTCTGTAATCAAGAGTGTGCTCTACAGCTGCTCCTAAGGAAGCGGAAGAAAATTATGTGCTGCTTTTAATTTTAAATACGCAAACTAGTAGGACTTGCATAAATTAGAGTGCCATTGAATGATCTATTTTTTTCATACTTTCAAAAAGATATTGACAGTCTTGACTGTGTAGGTTCTTATTATTTAAAAGCCTACGTATAATTCATGCATGTCCAGATAGTTCTCTTTAGTAGACTGAAAGCTGCTTTTATTCCCTTTGGAAATTGCACACTTCTCCCTTCCTCTGCTTGCCTGGCCTTTCCCTAGTCTCACTCCTCCTCATCTCTCTTGACTTCCCCTGAAGCTCTTTGATATACCCCACCTCACTTTAGGTGCCATGTTGTTGCTTTAAACCACTTATCTTATTATATTGTATTATAATTAGTTACATTCATGAAACTCTGAGTTCTTTGATGAGCATGCATTTTGTTACTCGTTTTTGTGTTTGCAGTATTTAAAGCAGGGCTGATTTATACACAGTGCTTGGTAAAGCTTTACTGAATGAATAAATGCTTAGTCACTGATTTTTCTTGTATGTATTCTTCTAAGTAAACCATAGCTGTCCTTGGGAGGAAACTATACTGTACTTTTTGCTACCTCACAGCTCCAGCACATGGTAATCAATGTCAGATTGCTTTATAGGCTTGCTGTTAATACCACTTATCCTGGAAACACTTTATAGGGTCAGTTCAGCAGGTATTCTCAATCTCTGTTACTATTTTATACCCATATTATGTACTATTAAAATATGTATATAGACATGAGAGGGCTGGCTGGGCTGCCACAGGCAGCAGCTGAAGTGCCAGAGGGAAATTCAGTGGCTGGGAAGTTCCACCTGAGAAGTGTGGGGTCTAAACCACAAGCTGGGCTCCCCAGCCTATGGCACCAGAACCGGGAAAGGAACCCAGATAACATCTAGCTGTGAAAAGTGGCACGGTTTCTGTCAGACAGGAAGACAGCTGGAGTCACAGAGAGCCTTTTAAAAGGCCAACACACATAATTTGAATTACAGCCACTTACCCTGGGCTCTGGCAAAGGGGGGACAGAGTGGAAAAGAGATGCTAGAGGAGAGTCTGGGGATGGAGGCTTTGGGGAGAGAACTGAGAAAGCAGCTGCCAGGATCCCGGTGCTGAGTCATCCCCCATACAGTAGGAGCCATCTTGCACAGGCAGAGCAGTCTCCTCCAAGTGTCATCAGCCTGAGGGAAAGCAGTAGCCCCCGCCTCCTTCTCCCCTGCAGGAATTACTTTGCCCCACCCTGTGGTGCTTAAGCCTGACTGCTGATTACAGAGTTACTGGATTAACAACAGAAGGAGACAGCCAAAGACTGTGGATCACTGGTAGCCTTGAACAGCCTGCCTAGAGCCAGACTGGGGCACCCTCTGACATCACCAGGGGCGGACCCAGAAAGAGCAAATAGTGAGACGCATTCCACCATGGTCTTCATGATTTGCATTATTTTCTCTCCTGCATAGCTTTTTAACATTCATTTCTTGACTTTCAAGTTTGTGCATATTAAGTTACTAGTTTTTATATTATAGTTTATTTCAAATTCAATATTTTGCTCCTCCCCTCTCTTAGTCCATTTTACCTTCTTTCCTCTTCTTATTTTCGTTTTAAATTGTGTATTCTCTCATGCTACAACTTGTTTGCTTTGCACACTTACCATTTCTCCCCTCTCCAGCCTTTCAAAACCATTTTTCTTTGTCATTGTTCATCTCTCATTTTTTTCCCCATTCTTAAAATACCCTTATTCTTTCTCTACCCTTATCAGTCTTTACTCATCAGTTCTGGATATTGTGGTGGTTGTTGTATTCCTTCAATTTTATTTCTAGATCTTTCTACTTTTGTAGTTAAAATCTCAAATTTTACTGTTCCCCTCTCCTACTCCATTTTGCCTTCCTCCTGCCCTTGCCCTTTTTCATTTTAAATTTTAATATTTTCCTGTGTTAGCCTGGTTTTCATTCCTCACTCTTAGTGTTCCTTCTTCCTCTATCGTCTTAAAGTCACTTCTCTTTCCTCTAGACATCTCTTAAGTTTTTTTCCTTCTTTCTTTTTTTCCTTCTTTCTTTTTTTCCTCTATTTCCCTCCCACCTGTATTAATCTTTGCTCACTGTTGTTGATAGTTCTGTGCTAGATCTTTTTCTCCAGTTTGGTTCTTTTTT